>LFMI01000079.1:0-24316 GCA_001050175.1 Trichoderma parareesei | reverse complement strand
CCACCCCCCCCCCTGTCCCCTTTGTTTGGAGCATCCAAGACCCAAGCCCCAGTCAGACCCAAGGCTGACTGTAGACCCCTAACTGAAAGGGGACAAGTGCCGCTCCCCGTCAAACCAGTTCCTCGACTCCTTTTTCATGTTAGCAAAACCGCTGCCTCTTCTGTTTTGGGTCCGGCAACTTGCGTCCTTCATCTGCTCACCTCCTCCATCTCTTTCCCCTCTCCGCGGGCTCTCCCCTTTCCATCTCTTGGTTGGAACATCTTGCCATCTCTCAAGGGTCTCTGCTAACCATCGCGTTGAGACCTCGACGTTGCGTTCGAGCAGCTGCCGGATACAAACGAAAAACCCGACGACGACAAACATCCCCTCTCTTTCCCTCAAAAGCAGCAGCAGCCCACCATGAAGTTCTCCTGCACCGCTGCCCTCGCCCTCAGCGGCGGCGCGCTCGCCCTGCAAGCGGGATGCTTCTCCGAGCACAGCCAGCAGCTCGCCGGGTACTCTGACTGCGGCCAGCACGTCTCGCTCGAGTACTGCCTGTCGACGCTGACCTACGACGACACCGCCAGCGACCTCGAGGCCTGCTACACCAACGCCGGCTGCTCCCTCGCCGAGGCCGCCGCCGAGGCAAAGTACGCACTCAAGCGGTGCGACGAGCTCGCCGACATGGGCGACCTTAAGAAGCGGTACCGCGGCGTCCTCGGCAGCCCCGTCAAGACGCTCGCCGCCCGCAACGCCCACAACGCCGCGCCCCTGCCCACCCACTGGGTCCGCGACAGCAGCAACCTCCAGTGCAAGGTCACCTCCACCGTCAAGACGTCGTCGTGCGACATCTCCACCAACAGGGGCGTCCTCAAGACGCTGTCCTGCGTTCCCACCGAGGTGGCCAAGGCCGACTGCGCCCCGGGCCTCATGTGCTCCATGGACTCCCTCGGCGAGACCGTCTGCATGAAGAAGAAGAACAGCCTCGACATTGGCGGCGTCATCATCGCCATCATCTTTGGCGTCGCCATCGTCGTCGCAATCACTTTCCTGACCTTTGCCTGCTGCCGCGAGAGCCGCCACCAGAAGCAGCTCGAGGCCCGTGCCGAGGCCACCGCCCTCGCCCGCGCCCAGACCAAGAAGGCCCGCGCCGCCGAGACCCGCGCCCCCCTCATGCGCCAGGAGGGCCCCGACCCCTTTGCCGACCGGAACCAGTCTTAGAGAGCGAGGTTCGGTCGTGGCCGCGGCCGTGACCCGGCACCGAGCAGGCTTGAGGTGGTCAGGGAGCACGAGACCGGCCACGAGGGCGGTGACGGTGACGGTGACGGTGACGCAGGACACTAAAGGGGGAGGAAGAAGAGACATTAGTTTACACAGCTTTCTCTCTCTCTCTCTCTCTCTTTTGACGTCTTGCTTCTGTGTTTTGTTTTTTTGCAGGCTTTCGGCGCATCATGAATGCTCTTTGAGCCGTTGGGTAACAGGGACAAACAACCATGAAAGAACCGGTGTTGGCATTACCTCTTTTCATATAGCACACACACACACACACACGCATATACACATGAAAATTCAAGGGATAGGGCGGACAAGCAAGTCTTTTGCCGCTTCTTCCTCGTTCATTCCCATCGAGGCAAGATAAGCAGACACGCAGCGTTTTTTTGAACGAAAAAGGGAGACTTTCAGCCAGAGACTGGGGCGAGGCCCATAGAGAACTCGGAGGGAGAGGGAAACTTGATGTTGCGTATCAGCATTGATCGATCTAGATAGGGCATTTAAACTGTTTATTCGGACGATGTCTTGGGGATGGTGAAGAAGTCTATCTGAAGTAGAGCTGTGTCTGTGTTCACGTGTCCTGATAGGGTACCTGAGGTATGACTTGTATCCGAGGTAGGAGGTACTGACCGTGGCCTCCCCGTGCCTGCCAGACCATGTGGATGATTACCTTAGCACCCGCCCAAGGAGGTACTCGCTTCGATATCACAAACTGAAAAGGTTCCAAATCTCAGAATGAGATGGCTGAATACACAAGGTACTTAATCGAATGGTGCGCGATAGCAGACGCTCGAAGTACCTACTCAATCCCTGCTACCTCACGTACAACATCGTCATACATCGACATCGTAAAGTTGCATAAGCAAAAGCAGATATAGTCTACAATCCGCATCGTTGAGCATCTCATCTCACCCTAAACAACAACAATTGCTTGATAACTTATAATTTGAATACACTATTCGGGGGGGTATTCATGCGACGCGCTTTCGCACCTAATGGCTACTCTCGTGTCCTCCCTCCCAATAATACACACGTCTAGTCCACACAAGAACACGCGCATGCGCAATGCTGGTTGATACTTGCTCCAGTAGGTAGTCCATCCCACAGCACCGTCGTCGGACGGCGTTGCTGTACTCCCTCACTCTCCCGCTTACTTCGTTTCAAGACTCTGCCATCAGGGGCCTAGAGACCTTCTGGCGCTCTTCCGAGGGTTATAAAAGCCCACCCAAGTGTCCACCTTGCTTGATTCATCAGTATCATCGTCATGGAAAGAGCTGTATGTGAGGTTTTCGCTGATCCCTTTCCTATGCGTTCGCTTCATAGCGCTCTGCCACGGCGTCATGCCGCCCTCCCCGCTGAATGCATTGGCCAACGCATTCAACAGAACATCCGTCGATGGGCTGCCTGCGACGTCTTGGGCTCTCGGCTCAGGGCGGGTGGCATAGGACGACTCAATCGTGGCGGGCTGCGGAGTAACTCCTATACGCTCAAGTAGGTTCCTCCGCCTGGAAGGGCTCTCTTCGGTCCTCGTGCGCTGCGTCTGGCCGGGACTTGCCTAAATCCCGCGCAAAGAAGCGTGGCCTACCAAGGGGCTACCAATCTCGCCAGGCGCTCCAACGGCACGAAAGTGCGGGTTCAGCCCCTCGTCCGTGTCGGGAACCCAACGTATCTTCCTCAGCCCGGAAATGTCTTGCTTCACGTCAAAGGACCCTCCGCCGTTGGACAGACTGCCCACCGTGTCGCAGAGATTCAGGAGATCCTGCTCCGTGATGCTGGGGTCGCCGGATATCATGTCGACATGCGCCTTGATGCTTGCAAGCTCCACATACCCCTCCTTGTCGCCAGAGCCCGTGTTGGACAGCTCTTTGCACGCCTGAGAAAGCATCACGCGCACAGCTACATGACGGGGTTGAGAATGCGATCGGAGAGATCCTAGTCCGCTGGGGGAGCCAACATGGAATCCCGGTGGACCGCTTGGAGGGCCCCAGGTCGGATTTCCAAAAGTCGGTAGAGCAAATGGCTGCGCGGCTGTTGTGGAAGAGAAGGGCTGTGGAGGGCTGTTGATGGGGCCCCAGGGGTTGTGGCCCATAGGAAATCCCGAGTCGATGAATGGGCCCGCGGCGAAGCTGGCTCGTGGCCCCGGAGGCTGATGGCGCAAGCCGCCGGCGCTAGAGGCATCGGTACTCAGAGGCTCGTCGTCTTCGACAAGGACACGGCTTCCCAGGTGTTGCGTATCCTCTTCCCTGTCGCGCGAGAATCCTTGGCTGACGCTGCCTGGTCGGCCTATCGGCGCCGGCCGTCCCATCAGCTGGCCAGGGGTGCCAGGTGCGCTCTCAAAGCCTACGGATCCCTGGCGCCCGTGAGTCAAGCCAGGCCCGTCTCTAGCAGGCATGGGAAAGCCTTGACCCATGGGGAAGTCGCCCGCTGGCTGTGAGAATCCGGGGGGAGGCATTGTAACTGGCGGGAAAGCGCGAACCGTCGAGTTGCTGATGCCAGGTGGCGGAATCATCATGTTGTGTGCCGGGCTTGGCCGGAACCCCACGGGGAAAATGGGATCGTGAGATGGCCGACTGGGGAATCCCGGCGGAGGCGGAGGTGCATGCGGACTCAGACCCGGCGGAGGTTGCATACCCATCATTGGCATCTGGAATGGGGCGGACGGGCTGGGACCCTTGGGCAGCGGCAGCCCAGGCGGCGTGCCGGACATTCCTGTCGGCTGCATCGTGACCGGAGTGCTACCGCTGATCCTCCTCTCCGGCCCAGTGGAGCTGGGACTAGTATATACCGGCGTGACAGAGTGTGGCGAAGCGCTTTGACTTGGAACAGATGCCGTCTGGGAATCGGTCGAGCTCGCGGGACCGGTTGCGTGTTGCTGAGACGTCGTCCTCGGCCGTATCGGGGTCGGTGCCTTGGGGAGTGCTGGGGTGGCCACGGGGATCTTTGGTGAAGCAAAGCTTGCTGGGTTAGGGGGGTGTTGAGGCAAGACGGCGGGCAGCGAAACGGGTGGATGCTGTTGCGGCGGCGGCGGCGGCGGTTGCTGCTGCTGCTGCTGTTGCGGTTGGCTTCCGCGCTTGGTCGGCTGTGTCTGGGTCGCGGGAACGGGGGAGACCTTGGACGCGGCCTTTTCCTCCTTGGCTCGTTGCTGCTGGAGGAGGAGCTCCTTGGCAGCCTCTGCAGCTTCTTGAGCTTCCTTGGCTTCCTTGGCTTCCTTTGCCTCCCTGGCCTCTTTCTGGGCTTTCGCGGCTCGGGCCTCCTTTTCCCGCTTATCGCGCTCCTGCTTCTCTTTTCGCTCCTGAGCTTCGCGCTCCTTTTGCTCGCGGGCCTCGCGTTCCTTTGTGCGCTGTTCGTCCTTGAGCTTCTTCTCGCGCTCCTTGGCTTCGCGCGCTTTCCGCTCCAGCTCGGCCTGCTTCTCCTTCTGCTCGTGGATTCGGCGCTGCCGTTCGGCCTCCTTCTTGAGGCGGGCGTCCTCCTCGGCCTTCTTCTGAGCCTCCTTCTGCCTGCGCTTCTCTTCGGCCTTTTGCTTCTGCTCAGCAATCTTCTTCTTCTCGGCTTCGATCCGAGCGGTTTCTTCGGCGAGTTTTTCGGCCTCCTTGCGAGCCTTCTCCTCGGCAAGCGCCTGCTTTCGCTGAGCCGCCTTGTCCTTCTTCTTCTGGGCGTTCTTGGCCTTTTTCGCCTTTTGCTCGTTGACGGCGCGGCTCTCCTCCTCGAGCTCCTCCAGCAGCTTTTCCTGCCGTTCCTTGGCGACCTTCTCCTTGTAGGCGGATAGTACTCGTTGTTCGAACATGCGGGCGGCAAAGATTTGGAACATGCGACGGCCTTCTTCCATTCGCTGCTCCTCCGTCATCGGGTCCTGGCAACAGCATTCAGTATTATGGAACCTGGACGGCATCACAGAGGGAGGGTGGCAGTATACCTCTTCGTCCTCATACTCCTCGTCCTGACTGTCGTCGTAGTCCTCCTCCTCCTCCTCTTCTTCTTCGTCCTCGTACTCTTCGTCTTCGGGCGGAGGGTGGTTGTGAGGAGCGGAGTATGAGCCGTTGGGATGACCGTAGCCGCGAGCAAAGTGCTCTCGAGCGTCCTCTTCTCGGGCCATGCGACGTTCCGCGAGCTGCTCCATCATTTCGATGAAGCGCCTGCCGTCGTTTTTGAGTAGGTCATCCGCCACGGTGAGAATGCCGCCTAAGTCCATGTTACCATATCTGTGCAGAAGAGAATCAAGAAGTTGCGTACCCTTGACTTGGAGGCTGTTACCAAACGTCAAGAAATCAGCCACGTCTCGGTCGGGAGAGCCGTGAAATTCCTCGGGAGGTTCGTCGTCGCTATACTCGTCGTCCTCGGCCTCGTCTTCACTGTAGGCTTCCTCGAGCTCTTCGTCGTCGTCGCCGACGTGTTCCACTATTCGACCGCGGGCCGGGGGCGGTCGCGGGTACGCCCCCGGCAGGGTCCGCGACGGGCGCATCGAGAAGTCTCGCGGGGGAGGAGGCAGCATGGGCGGGCCCTCTCCCTGGTTGGCAAACTGCTCAAGCTCGAGATAGTATGCATCATACAGACCTTCCAGCTCCTCCTCGATGGCGGTACGCTTCCTTCCGCAGACGGTACAGCTGCACGTGTGCTTCTGCTGTTCCTTCATCTTCTTCAGCACGGCGTCCTTTTCCACCTTGACCAGGGATTTTCGGTCCTCCTCGCCCAGGCCCAGCCAGAACTCCTTGATACGCTCGCGCTCCTCGTGATTGCTAGTACTCCATATTTTATCCCTAGACATTCCAGAACCTCGCGTCGTCGCCGGAGCCGCTGGCGCGGAACCGTCCCCGTGATAATGGTGATGGTGGTGATGATGGTAATTACGATGCTGTTCCGGCTCCGTCTGTGCCGCGTGGCCTCCGCCGTCGGTCCGCTTCTTTTTCTTCTTGTTCTTCTTATTAGCTTTGGAGTCTATCGTGTGGCCGTTGGCCGTTGACGTGGGTTCGACATCGTCAGCGAGGACATATTCGACGTCATCCTCATCGCTTGCGACAGGCTCATAGTAGGCGGACGTCTGCTTATCGGAGCTGAGAGCGGGACTAGGGTGGCCATTGGCAGCCTGCGCCGCGGCGGCCTTTGCAGCAGCCTTTTGCCGTCGCTTCTGCTTCTTGCGATTCACAGCCGGTGCCGACGTGTCGAGGGCTGTCGAGTCCGCGGGCGGCGGGGCGCTGCTGGATTTGGCGACGGCGGGAGGAGTCGAGGGCCGAGACGAGTCTGACGGGCTACCCTTGGGGACGGTGATGAACTTGGAGCCGTCCTTGTTAGTGTACTTTGCGGTGTTTCGAGGCGATGCCGGCGCGAGGGGGGCCGGTTTCTGGTGATGGGCCGGCATCGTGTGTGAGGAGTTCTACGGAAGCAAGGCAGCCGCGAGCATCAAGGTCGGTCTCGGGAGTCGGGGGGGTCAGGACGACGCAGTCTGCAGCAAGGAAGAAGACGGAAGCAAAGTCAGCTGTCGAGACACCAGGTCGTAGAGGAGCAGGAGGGCGAGGCGGACGGTTAATAGTTTCGGAGGACAAAGCCAGCCAAGCCGTGCCGGAGAGTGTCGGAGGGGTCAAGACAAGGGCAGAGAAGAGAGCAAGGCAGAGCAGGGCAGGGAAGAGCAGGGCAGAACAGGGCGGCGGTGGCAGACGGTGATGCTGCTGGGTTTGTTTGTTGGTGGAGAGACGCTTTGGCGACCAGTCAAAACGAGGCACTCACAATGGACAAGGCAAGGCAAAGCCAATTCAGTCAGGGTTAGGTCAGCAATGACGCCAGTGGGGGTTTTTCGAGGGTCCGGAGGCAGAGGCTGAGAAGAGACGAGGTGCGACGAGGTGCGGCGCGTCCAGCAGCGGGAGAGCCAGGGCAGCTCGCGTCGGTTGCGGTGATGTGATGCGTGGGGATGGAGGTGCTGGCGATGCTCAGCCGGTAGGTAATAATGGACGAGGTCGATGTCAAAGTCACCGGGCGGGTGCAGTTACATGGCGGCATGTACTTTGTCTGGCAGGGCATGCAAGAATTGAGCGTCTGGCCGGCTGTCCCTGTTGAGGCTGGCCAAAACCGGGGCTGAAAGCGCCGGCTGCCAGATTTCGCGAAAGGCCTGGTGTGAGCGGGCACGTGATGCCCTTGTTCCGTCCAAAGCCCAGATCCGAGCCGAAATCTGGGCTCTGGCTCTGGCTCTGGCTCTGGCTCTGGCTCTGGCTATCAATGACTCTTTGTGCCTGTGAGACGCCCTGAGTTGGCGGGACTACAATGGATCAACAAGTACCGGTACAAAGCAATTGAACAGGCTGTTCTCCAGATGCTTTCAGGTTAATCAGGGCACAGACAGGGCAAGCAGCACAGCACAGCACAGCACAGGGCATCTACCTAGGTCAGGTACCTTACAGCTGTACAAGGCGGTGGACGGCGGGGACCTTTGTGGCCTTGCCCAGTACACTACAAAGAGCAGCAGCATGGATATTACGCCGTGCTTTGCATCGTGCGCAGCTCAGCCTTTGTCTCTGGAATGCGTCTGCCAGTACCTGGTCATCTGCCTTCGGTATCGCCTCTGGCTGCTCTGCTCTCGGTAAGAAAGTCGGACATCAAATGAATCGAAGCCCAGCACACCTTGATGTACCTTACCTTGCGTGAACAAGTACAGGTACAGAAGGGTCCAGGTGTTACAGGTTCCCCCGCTCTTGCTGGAGTCAACAAAGGTAAAGTAACCTTGATGGACAGCACTGGCAGGCAGCTGCTCGTATTGCTACCACAACACCAATTTCGACTTATCAAGCAGGGTCTCTGATTCCTTGCCTCTCGACACACATGAAGCATCCTTTGCCTCCTACTGCAGACTCGGTCATTGTTGAGCCGTGTGGCTTGATTAGAGGCACGATTTATGACTCCTCTTGATCTGCTATATTTGGCATCAGCTGGTGATGGGATGTCTCCCTGCGCTCAACAGAATCCCCGTCGCCCCCCAGCTTAATCTCCCGCACAAGGACGATCCAGGACATCTATAGATACCAAGTATTGGCCTGATAAGCAACTACCTAGCGATGCAAGGAGCAGACCTGGAATCAGAATGTCGGGCATCAAGGCCGTGCTCGCCTTGTACTGTAGCTGCATTCGGTATGCGTACAAAGAAAAGTGTTGTTACTGCTGCCTCAGCTCGTACCGCGGCGCCACCTGCACACCGAAGGTGCCGCGAGGTAGGCGGCTTTGTCGCAACGTCGGTAATGCAAGGCTTTCTCGGGAAACAGGCAGCGCAGTGATGTAGCAACTACAGCTGTAGGTACCCAGCAACAGGTGAATCATCCTTTCGTGAGAATAATAGTACTCACGTCAAACTGTTCTGCTATAAGGTACCTAGCAAAGTAGAGCTAATCTAGACGCATGCCTCCAATTGCTTCAACAGCCGTGATGCAGCTCGGACACAATCGATATGGCAAGATCCCGTATTGAGAAGAAGACCTCGTGCTCTACATCGAGCTTCCAACTACCTTTTTGGGACAAGAGCAGCCGAGATTGAAATCTTCCAATGCCTTCGAGAACTTTGCTTGATAATTACCCGGTCTTTGTTTTTGTTCTCTTTACCAAGCTGATACTCACATGTCCCAGTGCGGTAGCAGGCTCCTACGAGTCGTACTGCTCTCTCAGCTTCTCTGTATAGCCTCAACACTCATCTCTGTTTCGGCCTTGGGCCGTCTGGCAACTCGACATGAGCCATCCATGCAACGTCAGAATCCTACAGAGGGCTGAACCCCACCATTTCTGTCAACGCCGCCAGTCGTCAGCAGATGCAGGCTCTTCAGTATTACTACCTACTAGGTAGTAGTAGTAGTAGTAGTAGTAGCAGTAGTAGTAGGTGCAGTCTGTAGGCATGGTCAGTGGCAGGCAGCCCAAACTTGCGTGATGCAAGCCATGGATCAACAAGGCAAGTATCAACAAAGGCATGCTCGTCAGTCTCCAGAATCCTTCGAGAAGCTTCACATGCAGAGCATTCGCTTTGTCACGACTCCACTCGATCCGAGGTGAAGTCTTCCTTGATGCCTTCATGCCAGCATGAAAGCGCACTTCAAGTCCAGGTCACCGTGACAAAGACCAGCCCAGCATCTCGTCTCGTCCTCCTTTCAGCCCCGAAACCCTGCATGAGGCAGCCCAAGAAAAACAGAAGAACCGCGTTTTCGCAAAGCGCATCTCGAGGCGCGCGCCCAATAGTCTGCAAGCCCGTGCTTTGTTTGCTTTGCTAGCGCTGCTTCTCTAATGCGTGATGTTGCACCATGGCTTTGCAGCCGCTCGCTCATTCGCCCGAGACTCAGCCTCGCTTGGGAGGGCGGGACGATCGGGATCATTCCGCCGACGAAGATCAGGAAGGGGTCCGAGGAGAGAAGAGGGAGAGAACAAAGCAAAGGAGTGTTGAGCAGTGGAGGATAGACTTTTTTTTTTTCTTCGATGGTCGCATTACAGTAGACAGTAGACAGCTAAGGCCGCCATTTGCATGTGAAAGCGGCACCGCGACTCCAGAAAGTCCTCTGTTTCTGGATCTGCAGTGACGCTGTAAGATGGATACGTGAGAGCCGAAGCTCCGTAAGACGACGATTACTCGACTCGCTGTGAGCCAAGTTATGTAGTACCTTTTGAGTAGTATTACCGACAACTTCCAGTCGACGAGCAGGCATTGGGGAGGTTATCGTAGGTACCTACTATGCAGTACAGCCCCGATTCCTGCCGTCCAAGTCGAGACATATCCCAGCGCAGCCGGTCGCTGGTTGGCTCGTCTGGCGCTTTGGCATGTTTTTTTATGTAAGCCGTCCGGCCGTCTCTCGTCTCTTCCACGCAAGTCTCTCGTAAACTCCGTCAGCCAGACCCAAGCCTCGCTCGGCTCGATCCACCAGCCAGCCCATCTCGCTGGTGAAACGTTGCCGGCTGCGGTGGCTAATGCTGTGCTTGTACTGTAATCACTGCCATCGTCTAACCAACATACTACTTGCCAAGCTAGCGCTCCCAAGCAAGCGGCAGCAGCAGCAGCAGCAGCAGCAGCAGCAGCAGCAGCAGAGAGACCTTTTTCTCTCTTTCCCCCCCTAAACCCTGTTGATCCCTCGTCCTCTTTTTTCTTCTTCTTCTTCTTCTTCTTCTTCTTCTTCTTTTCCTTTCTCTTCTTTCCTTTCCCTTTTCGTCTCTCGCTTCAATTTGCCATTGCGCTCTCCTGTCCCGACGTCTACTAGATACTATCTACCAAGCCCGAATCCGAGTTCCGCTTCACCGGGCGCGACCAAACAGCAACCACTCCTGGACAAGCCGACACCCAGCATAGCACCACAACACAGCACCAAGCACCAAGCACCCGCAAGCCGCAGGGAATAACTGGAGACCTTCACCCAGCTCGTATTCCGATCAAGTCGCCTGGCCTCCAACCAATCCGTTCCACCGCCCCGGTCGACCCCGTATCCCCTAGACGCGACAGCACGATTCTGTGAGGCAGCACAGTGGCGGCGTCGCCGAAGACCACGATACCTGACGACAGCGTCCCGATTGTCGAGCTCGATTCGCCGCTTAAAACTGGTCCTGCCATCCACAAATCTTCCGGCGAGCAAGCCGTTGGGACCGGGGGACTTCAGTTCCGTCTGGCATACACACAACGAGGGACCGCCTGGCCCTGCTCATTTATTCTTGTCTTGCATTTCCTCGGCTCGATTCGATCTCCAGCTGCTCTCCTAATCACGTCGCTTCAACATGGCTAGTGGGAACCCCCAGAACGTCATCCGCAGGTACGATTGACACCCGGCGTCTTATTGTCGTTCCTCTTTTTCTTGTTGTTATTGCTGTTCTGGCTTCGGCCCTTGGCTTACTATTCGCCTGATGCTGTCTTCCGGCGGCAGCTCTGGACAAGGGAGGGGACATGGTTACTGATCACGACATCCTGTAGGAAACTCGTCATCATCGGCGACGGCGCCTGCGGCAAGACAAGTCTGCTCAGCGTCTTTACACTCGGCTACTTCCCTACAGTATGTTCAACCCAAGCTCTCTCCTCCACCTCATCCAATCGCTAACATTTGGCCCAGCATTATGTGAGTTTCGATCGCGATTGCGGACCCGCAGAGCCGAGATTAACAGCCCGGACCAGATCCCGACCGTCTTCGAGAACTACGTAACCGACTGCAGAGTGGACGGCAAGTCCGTACAGCTTGCTCTGTGGGATACAGCCGGCCAGGAAGATTACGAGCGCTTGCGACCCCTTGCCTACTCCAAGGCGCACGTCATCCTGATAGGCTTCTCCGTCGATACGCCAGACTCGCTCGACAATGTTAAGCACAAGGTTCGATTTCGCCCATGAGCATGTGATGGAGAGGTCTCATACTGATGTGCTCTCTTTGCAATAGTGGATTGAGGAAGCGACGCGCCTTTGTGAGGGAGTGCCCATCATCCTGGTCGGGCTAAAGAAAGACCTGCGCGACGACCCCGTTGCGATTGAAGAGATGCGCAAAAAGTCTCTGCGCTTCGTCACCACCCACGATGGTGAAGCTGTCGCTCGCGAAATAGGAGCCAAGAGGTACCTCGAATGCTCTAGTCTCAGCGGAGAGGGTGTCGACGATGTCTTTGAGGCAGCCACCAGAGCCGCTCTCCTCACGTTTGAAAAGGGAGAGAGCACTGGCTGCTGCGTCGTTCTGTAAGGCGGGCTGTCGTGTCCACTGCTCTGACCACCACAAGAGTCGATACCGACACGGGCCAACCGATAATGGTTGAAACGCACGTTACGAGCCTTGATCTGATGCATGAGGTCATGACAATGATGCTTGAATCTTGAGCTGCTTGCTCCTCGACGAAGAATGTCTCTGCGACGCAAAGCACAAGCGCATTTCGCTCTCACCATCTCACAGCTTGACGCCATTCAGCGGGGGGGCTCACGTTCCTTTTGATAATGCAATCACTTGCATGAAGGGCAGACACACCACCCTCGGACTATACTCCCGGTGCGGAGACGTCGAAAGACCAGTAATTTCGTCGCCGATTTGGGTATACAAGCTTGTTGGAAATTGTCTACACATCTGTTTTTACTTGCTCTGTTTTTCGATTACTGTTTTTTTTTTTCTTCGCAAGTGTGGCAAGCGTATCCTGTCGTAACGGAGGCGCAAACGCTTCGCAATGAGGCGGCTTCGGCCTCTGTACTGATATGGTAGATGGCATAGAATCGATAACTGGTACATATGTACCGGTTTTCCCCCTTCTCTGTGGTATATGGGTATCTTTGTTTGGGCGAAAAGGGAAATGACGGATAGGAGAATTTTATACTTTGCTGTTTGGCAACAAGATGTCGAGTCTCCTGGTTTGCGCTGTGTAGGTACTTGTGACTATTTCTCCACTGTGACACGTACTGCATGTGTTCTTCAGATGTAGCACTTTCATGGGTTGTATTATACAATTCTTGATATTCATACACTACGTCCATCTATCTCATCCCTCCTTTTATGCCCCCTTTGTTAAGAGGTTCATCGACCATCCAGCCTCCCCCCTTCTACCTCTTCCAATCGTGATTCCACGCCTCCTTCGCCGGGGTATCCGTCTGAAACCTCGCGTACTCAATCGGCACCCCCTCGAGCCCATAAATGCCCTTCTTCTCCATGGCCACCCGGTACAGGTACCCCTCGCCCCTGCTGCCGGGCCCGACGGTCTTGCGCAGCTCCTCGCAGGCGTTGAACATGCCGGCGTGCATCCTGCTGCGCTCCTTTTCAATGGCCTCGTGCTGCTTGCGGCGGAAGAGCATCCAGGCGCGGTGGATGGTCCAGTGGCGGAGGTAGCGCTGGCGGGCCATGCGCAGGGGCGGGGGCGCCGGGGAGAACATGTTGCGGCGGAGGGTGCGGATGCGGTTGAAGTTTTCGGATTTCGGGGCGGCGCGGTTGCGGCGGGCGGGTTTGGCTGATGAGGATGACGGGGTGGGGAGTTTGCGGGCGAGGAGGGAGGGGGTTGTTGAGAAGGGGCGGGAGGTTGAGGTTGACATGGTGGTTGTTGATTTAAGGAGGGCTGTGGTTGTGGTTTTGGTTGTGGTTGCGGTTGAGATTGGGGTTGTTCGGGGGAGGAGGGTGAGGCGGGTGAAGAGCCCGGCGAGAGAAGTTGAGGCGGCCATTTTGAGAATGTTGATTGTTTGAGGTTTGTCAAGGTTCGTTACGTTTCTTCGAAAGGTCGAGGCGCAATCGCTTCTTGACAATCGTCGCCTTGGTCGGTTCGAGTCGTGGTGGGATGATGGAGCCTTGTAAGTTGGCTGCTCGATTGTCGGTGAAGATTCGAATCCCAGAGCCAAAATCTCAACTCGAGTCCCTCCCCTCTGTGTCGAATTGGAAGACGAACGGGTATCGGAACCGGAGCTGATTGCGGTGTCGCTCGTGGGATGGACTCGCGGCCAAAAGTTGATGCTATCGCGGAGAAAATGCGATGGTGGTGCGGCTGACAAGTTGTGCATGCGGATCAACGTAGGTCCGACGCTGCAAGATGCGCCCACCACCTTCAAGGCCGCTCACTGCCTTATCTTTTACATGTTCAAGTACCTGCTACTTGATGCAATACCACCTTTCCCTCATCCCTTTCATTCTCATTCATATGCAAGAATGGCTCGAGAAAACAATTCTCTTTAATATATTCTAAGCTCAGCATTTGTAATGCTTGCTACTCAGCCTTGAAATTGCCCGCCTTCACGTCATTTAAGCTATTCTCTGCTTGTGTAGTGTAATGGACAGCTCACATGGGGAATTCTGCTATCCTCAGCATTTCTAGATCGTCTCTGCAACGCACAATACGGAGGTTTGGGAAATGAATGCTTCTAATGTCTCGTCCCCATGGTCATAACAAAATTTAGGACGGTCGGCGATGTTGCAACAAGACCTGCTCACTGCAATGGCTTGCGATTAACCCTTCAGAGGCCAAAGTCCCAACTCCAGCTACCTAACGGTGATTATCACCTAGACGTTCGAGTACATGCTCCTGACGCCAGTCAAGTACCTAATAGCTTGTGAAAGAGACGTCCGCCCTACTGTTGCAAATGAATCTCTCCCCCGGTTTTTTTTTTTTTTTCTTTTTTTTTTTCTTCTTTTTTCTTTTTTCTATCTTTGAGACCATCTCCTGTTTCCCCTACAGGTCAATGTGTCGTCAGATGGCTGCTACCTGCTGCAACACCAAGCCAGGCCCTCGGGTGTGATTATGCCGATATCTTCCAGCCAAAGCAGTCCTTTTACATGCTCAAGTGCTTCTTTAACTGTACGGAAGCCTAATGCCTTTATCAAATACCTTGCCTCGAGGATAAATGGCCCTTGTGCTTCGATGTCCGTCAATGAGCAGGCCGTCACAACTGCCCAAAGCCGCAGCATCTCGAGCTCGGCTCGAATCTCGTTGCGAGGCTCGTGGAACAGGCTGGTGAACCGCTCGCGGAGAGGGCCCATGTCGGCGCAGTGGAAGGCTGCCAATTGCTTCAGCCTGGAGATGATCATTAGGCATGCCAGCTGCACCATTCTCTGTACCAGAAAGACGGAGTGGTCCAACTGGGGATTTTCTTCTGCGGATTTCGGCGCTGATAGTATGAAGTGGCTTGCGAGCCCCAGATTCTCGACCAGAACTGCGTCTTGGGTCCAGAAGAGGGCATCGTTGGCGTTTTGGTTGACCATACTGATGACGGCTGCGATCTTTCTCAACATGGCGTATATTTGCTTTCCTTCAGGGGCCACCTCTTGTGCTTTCTGAAGTAAGTCGCGCAGGCTCTCGGGAGCATCGTCGTCTGGGCCCATGTTGGAAGAGATGATGAATCGTCTTGGGATCGGGAAGCGTGGGTAGCGATCAAGCATGGATGCTCCTATGAGATCGACGCTGCTTATAGCGTCAATGGCTGTGACCATGTCAGATCCTTCGAAGCAAGACACTCACAAGAATGCCATCAATGGAATCTCGGCGTCCAGGCCTTCAAATCCATTCCGAAGATGATATATCCGTTCCAGGCCATTCATATGCATACAGTATCGGTCCCAATTCCCGACTCGTGTCTACCACCAAGTCAATATTCAAAATCTCAGTCAAAAAGAATGGAATACTTACATCGATGCATATGAAGCCCATAATGGTTGCTATCACGCCACTACTTATGCACTCTTGGCGGTTGCTCAGTCGATGGGATAGCTGGGTGAGTGACTTGCTATAGTATCTATTCGCTTCAGGGTTGACCAAGTACTCTATCTCAGATGAAGCCGCTTTCTCTTCGTGTGAGACACCGCTTCGAATCACAACGATTTGCGCGAGCCATAAATTGAACGCGGTTGCATCGGAGAGTCCAATCTGGACCCATGAGATGCGGAACGGACGGTATACGTAGTCGGCCTCGGCAGTCACTGACCTTGGATTTAGAACAGGCACTGAAACCTGAAGACTTATGATATATGGGTCGACCAAGACTCACTGAAGTTTATGAGCTCGCAAGCATGGGTATCAGGGTCGACAAGATGCGTCTGAAAGGACGGCGGCATTCGTGCGAGAGGAGGCGTCTCGCTTGCATCGAAATGCGCTGCATCGTCTTCAGGTGATCTGCCTCTGCTGGAAATCTCAAGGGGAACAATCTTCCATTTCGGCCTTTTGCGCTTGGCTCGACCAACATCTGCCATGACGTGGCGGCGGACCGAGGTCAAGACGCGGCGACTCCGGCCTTCTTCGGGGTGTGAGATGTTGACAAAGGCGATTTGTTTCGATGGTCCCATAATGTGATATGATTGGGGTATAATGACTACAAAGGTTAGTCGCTACAAAAGCTTCGCATATCTGTGTGCAAATTGACAGCTTGAAGAGAGTGAGATGGAGTTTGCATGGGCTCGGAGACGGAGCAACGCCGTTTATAAATGCCCTGGTTAGCCTCCCTATTTAGCATCGATCCATGTAAGTGGCCTTGCCGCTCCACCCGATCTTCAGATTCTCCAAAATAATGCGGAAGAATAAGTATTCCGATAAGCACAGAGCAATAAGAAGTATACAGATCAATCATAGTTGAGCAGAATGGAGGTGCTATACAGTTCCCAGATCTAAGTCCTTTCCTCTTTAAAAGGTACATGTACGGGATGCAACTCGAACCTTGCCTCTAGTTGCCAGTGATGCCTCCGCTGACGGAAATGCACTCTCCCGTAATCCATCGGCTCTTTTCATTCACAAGCAGCAGCACCGAGTCCGCGATATCCTCCACCGTGCCGAATCTCCTCTCCGCCCGCGTCAGGCTCAGCAGACCCTCCTTGAGCATCTCGAACTCGGCCGTCGGCGGCAGCGAGTCGGTGAGCACGGGACCAGGCATCACGGTGTTGATGGTGATGCGTTTTCCGTCGCTCCCCAGCTTGTTCCTTGTTGTTAGTATTCGTCGAGTGGCTGAGACTGGAATTTTTGCGGCGACTTACATCTCTTGCGAGACTATATGTGAGAGCGTCCATGGCTGCCTTTGAGGCTCCGTAGACGGCTTCGATGCCCAGCTTTGAAGCGACGCTGCCGATGTTGATGATTCGGCCGCCTTGGGGCATGTACGGGACTGTGGCTTGGATGAGGTACAGTGGCCCTAGGACACACGTCTTGAATGTTCGTTCGATGGACTCTTGAGTCGCAGTCAGGACGGGCTCTCGCGAAGCCCAAGCCGCATTGTTGACTTGACAGATATCAAATCATCAGCTTCACGAGACTTTACACACTCAGCGGGAAAAAAAAAACAATGACTTGCTTACCAAGAATGTCGATACGATCAACACCAAAGCCGTTGATGGCCTCTTTGACCAGCTTCTGTGTTCCCTCGGGCGTGGTAACGTCCTGCTGGATGACAATGACGCTGCCCTTGCCCGCGACTTGCTCGATGCTGGCTGCCACTTTGGCGGCGCGAGGAGCCGTGGCCTCTGAGAGGTAGTTGATGGCAACGCGGGCGCCGTTGCGGGCGAGGGCGTGGGCGATGGCGGCTCCGATGCCGTTTTCCTTGCCGGAGCCGGTGATGATGGCTGTCTTGCCGGTCAGGGAAAGGGTGTCTGCGGCAGTCATTTTGAGCAAGTTGAAAGAATGGATAGTGAGGAGATTGATGGAAAACGAGGAACTCTTTGAATATTGTTGTTCTATGCGAATATGAAGCCCTTATTTATATCTTGTGCTCGAGGAGGTATTGCCATCTCCCCATCTGTCTTTGACGGGATCCATCTTCATGAGGCCCATGATTGCGCGGTCTGTGGATTGCTGATTTGTAATATGAACTGTCCATCGCTCTAGTTTTGCTAGCATTCCATCTGTTGCCTCATAGATTGAGTCAATCACGGCGTCTTTCACATTTCCGAAACTCATCATCGAGTGATGCTTAACAAGGTGTCAATGGCATCAACTTTGCCGACTCTCATGGAGTTGTGCCAAAAGAGGAAATAAGACAACCTTGTCTGCGCTAGTCGTCTGTGGATCTGATGCCATATAGCAGATCCAGGGGCTATTCCAGGATTGGAAAATGGACATCCCTGCCTGCATCAAGCCTTCAATCCCCGGAGATCCGAGTTCATCCGGGCTTCAGAGCAATGAGACTATCAGGTCCATGGACAATGTCATTGATGATTCTGGATTTCGATCTCGAGACTGGACCTGTGTATAAGAGTTGAGCTTCTACTACAGCGAAAGGCACCGCGGCGAATTACTGATCAAGAAGTTACTGAGCAGGTGAAGACAGTGGTGGACTTACACGAATGAACGGATTGCTCTCATCTTTACAGGAAAACAATCATCTTCAAGTGGAAGAATGAAGGAGAGCTCAATTTTGATATCAGCAGCTTGTTGATTATAACGACCTGATGACTCGCGTACACATCGTCTAAACAGACATCCCTCCCAAGATCATCTCCTCCCTATCACGTCCCCAACGCACCACCCTTGCAAGTCAAATATATCTGCACCGCAGCTTCAACACTATGAACAATGCCAAAGAACACAGTGATTGCAAAGAGGTATAGCAATCCAGAAAGTATACCACCGCAGGCAATTCCTCCTATCATGCCATCGCTGGGACAGAGTCGAGGGGCTAGAGTCATCGAGCACCTGTTTCAAAATCACCAGCCGGTCGTGCCAGTAGTTGAAGTCGCCAAATCTGAGCTTGTGTCTCTCTATGGAACCGCATCTCATCAGCTGTGGATCAATTTCCGTCATGCTTTTCAGCCACCTCGTAGTCTTATCATCGTGTGAGGGAAAGAGAAGGCCGATAGTGTTTAGTGTTTCTTGGATAAGGCATTCTGGAAAGGGGCTGTTATTCATGCTATTCATTTGTCAGTTGGGCTTAATTATATCCCATATTTGCCTCTTGAGGGACTGCCATCCTGGCCTCTTCTTACTTGATATGAACCTGAAGAAAGCTCGGGCAGTGGAAAACAAAGACAGCTTGATCATGATCCACGAAGCGAAGGTGATCTGCCAAGTTTGCGGTCCATCGAATATCAACACCCGCTATGCGGCTCAAATGCCATGCCGTAAAGTCTTTGCTGAGCCTCATCTGATCTGCTTGCAATGTACTCTGAGTACAGAAATGGCACGAGAATGCATTTTCCAAGGAGACCTTTGTCCATGGCACAGCTGTTGTTCCAGCGAGACCACAAGAGCTTCCACAGTGATGGACTTGAGTCATGGTTAGAAGCCTCGCGCACATGTCTATGTCGTGCTCAATCTCGGCGGCAGTGGAAAGACATTTGGTTGTTAATGCTATTTGCTGTTGGTGTGCCAGTATGTCGTCTTTAGGAACGCCGGAGAGAATCGCTTTCGCAATAGAAACAAGGTCAGAACAAGACTTGGCAGAAACCTCGGCAGAGTTATTGATGCGTGGGCCTTTGGCGAGCTGCTGGTGATACTCGAGGTACGGCGTCATGCTCTCATGGCCTCCCGACGCCTCCCAGAGTACGTTTAGCATTTCCTCTTGTGCCGATGCCGAGAAGGGGAACCTTCGCAGCGGAGTATAGCGGTTGTTAGATGTCATGATGGTATCATCGTACCAGGATCAGTTATGGTTTGCTTGATCAAGGGACAGGGTCGTGTATTGGGCGTCCCCGAAGGTCACCGACAGATGACCCCTGACTTATACCAGGCCTCGTTGAGAGCAGCGCAAGGCGAACAAAGGCCGTTAACCTGCAATCGATTGCAATCAAACATTCTGACTAATTGGGTCAATGACATCAGGAATGGAGCGAACTTGTTGAGGAGACATGGCCTCCAATACTGGATGTGAGGCTCTGTCTCTCCGTTTCACAAGCATCAGACTTGGAAATTTTGAATGGCCTTTAGGTCTGAACGGATACAGACAGATGAGGGGCTTTGGAATCTGTATCAGACTTGTGACGTGTTGAGTTGATCCTGTATATCACGAGATCAGACAAAGAAACCTCATCCAATAGTTGGCGTTGACGGCATCAGAGGCACAAACAAAGCCTCCATGCAAACCTCGTTGAACCCAACTGTACCAGCCCTTCTATTCAAAGAAAACGACGCAAACATCCGGATCTCGCTCACTGTCAGTTACACTTGCCAGGCATCTCTCTGATAATGTTGCTATTTGAAGCTTCGTTATTTCTCAATTGGTTTGCCTTTTTTCTTTCAAGCTTCCTTTCCATTCCTTCAACTTTCCATTGGTCTCTCTTAGCTGTCTCTCTATCTAATGACTTTCGACTCAATGTTCATCTCTTTGATTGAAGTTCTTGCTCACATTAATGATCTTGTGAGGTACTATTACAGCTCCAGTTGCTCCGAGCATGTTGAGCAACGCACTTGAGGC
The DNA here is from genome assembly GCA_001050175.1 of Trichoderma parareesei. NCBI lineage: Eukaryota > Fungi > Ascomycota > Sordariomycetes > Hypocreales > Hypocreaceae > Trichoderma > Trichoderma parareesei. Next base: position 4,308 of record LFMI01000079.1, on the reverse strand, counting down.
TACGTTATTACCTCCTATAAGCGTTCAACTTCATATGCTTCATTGCCCTTAACTCTACCCGTGCAGACGATGAAACTCGTTGTTTAAGTATAACATGCATAGAACAGTCACATGACAAAGGACTGCTTCTCATTATTACCTCGATGCAAAATGGACGATTATGCAGCCAAGAGTAAGGTATTTTTCATTCTATTCTCCTTCTTCTGAGTCAGAAGCCCATAGGGCAGTAACCGAGCCGTAGCATATCTGATGCAATGACCTCTCACTAATACTGCAAACATCCAGAGAGCGAAAGGGAACTGAATCCACGTCAGTCTGCCGTGTCTCGGCATGTCGGTGCAAAAGTCGATACAAGTCTGCCGTACATGGATGGAACAATTGTACAAGGGAGACGATGATGGTGAACTGATTTATCATCGTCGGGATATGCATGTACTCAAGATGCGCTTTGCTATTATAGAGATAAACCACATCTCCACCCATGTACGATCTTGGTCAATTATCAACATACGTCTACTTACATAGTGAGACTCGTACATGGGAGAGGCTCCGGGTCAAGAAACAACTGCCTATTGTCGAGATTCTCACATTGGTCTCGCTGGGAGGCATACATCTAGAGTTGAAAGAATTGCGTAGTAATGAGCTTCTCACAGTGATAATAGAAATTCAGAATATCGCTAGCAATACTTGAGTCGAGAGTATCATCTCATACACGTATGCCTTGGCTTATATGCAATCGAATCCTCATCAACGTCCTTGATCGTCTTAACACATGAAATCGCTGCCAAGGCTGCTACCCTAAAACATGCATGGAACCGTCAGCAGGCACTAATGCGGGGCACCGACAGGTACTTCCGGCTGCACGCCAGCGTAGGGCATTGCTCAAGTACACTGCAGCCCCTGTCTGTTAAGCCCTGCCACGCCATGGACCCCTGAAAGTTCAAGGCAGGCTAATAAATCGTGGGTGGTACTACCTACAAAACAAATCGCCGGGCTCCAGATCTTTCATTCTTTTGTGCTTCAAATCTCTTGATTTTTAACATTCCATTCTTTCTTCTTCCTCCCCCTTGTTCTGGCGCGCTTCTCGCACTCGAGGCTGGCCTCATGTTAGTCGCGGCGTTCCTGCGCAATGGCTTGGGCCTGCTGGTGCCTCTGGCGATAGCCTGCACAATCTACCTCTATCTCTATCCCTACTTCGGCGGCTGCGCGTTTCCCCTGCCCTCGCGAGACGCCAAAGAAGCCCTCGAGGCCACCAAGCGGCTGCATTGGCCCTTCAACAGGACCGACGACGGCGCCAACTCGACCTCTGACCAGGTCCCGACCCAGCTGGCGCCCTTCCGGCTCCTCGCGCTGGGCGATCCGCAGCTGGAGGGCGACACCTCGATCCCGACGGTCCTCCTCGGCACGTTCCCGCACGCAACCAGCATCTACAGGCATGTCACCTTTCAGACGGAGCACTGGTGCTTCCGCGAGCGCCTCCGCTGGATCGCGCACGACATTGTCGACATCCTCTTCGAAGACATCCCCTACTATCTCGAGTCGTGGCGCAAGCGGCTGGATCACATCGGCAACGACTTCTACCTCGCCCACATATACAGGACGATGCACTGGTGGACGCGCCCGACGCACGTGACCGTTCTCGGAGACCTCCTGGGCAGCCAGTGGATCGAAGACGAAGAGTTTGACAGGAGAGGCCAGAGGTTCTGGCAGCGCGTCTTTCGCGGCGGCGAGAGGGTGCCGGATGAGGTGGCCGCGTGGCCCGCACACGAATACGACCTGGCCGGCATGCTGGATGGCTCCGAGGAGGAGCAGGTCTGGACGCGGCGGATCATCAATGTTGCCGGCAACCACGACATTGGGTATGCCGGAGACTTGACCAAGGAGCGACTGGACCGGTTCGAGCGCGTCTTTGGCAAGGTCAACTACGAGCTTCGGTTCGGCATTCCGCTCAACGACTCGGCTGTGCTAGCCAGCATCCACGACGACGACAGGAATCCCGAGTCCAACCGCCTCGACCCCGAGATCCGCATCGTCGTTCTCAACGACATGAACTTGGATACGCCCGCAAAGGACACCACCCTGCAGGACGCGACGTACAACTTCATCAACACCGTCATCGGAACCTCGGCCGCTGTCGAGTACGAGGGCATCTTCACCCTCGTCTTGACGCATATTCCTCTCTATAAGCCCGAGGGCGTCTGTGTGGACGCGCCCTTCTTTGACTTTCACGGCGAGGAGGACGGCAGTGGCGTCAAGGAGCAGTACCTGCTGAGTGCGGACGCAAGCAAGGGCTTCCTCGAGGGCTTCTTCGGCATGAACAAGAACCCCGACGCGGCGGGCGGCGGACGAGGCCGCAAGGGCCTGATACTCAACGGACACGATCACGAGGGCTGCGATACGTGGCACTTTGTCAACCAGACAAACGGCTCCGACCCCAGCGAGCGCTCGTGGGAGGTGGCGAGGTGGCGTGATGCCCAGGCGCGCGGGCTGCCAAAGCTGACGACGTCGGGCGTCCCGGGCAGGCGAGAGATTACGGTGCGCAGCATGATGGGCGACTTTAGCGGAAACGCAGGCCTCCTCAGCATGTGGTTCAACCCGGAGACGTGGGAGTGGGAGTACGAGTTTGCCAACTGTCGCCTGGGCACGCAGCACTTTTGGTGGTTCGTCCACATTCTGGATTTTGGCGTCATCGTCGTCTTCTTGGTCTACCTTGTGATTAGCCTGCTGGAGATTGTAGGCGTCGACGTGGACGCACGGCTCTTCAGGCTTGTCCCGCGGTGGTTGTATCGAAAGACCGATGACGATGCGGTGATGCAGAATGGGTATGCTAGGATAAAAGGGTGATTGGATATGGTAGCGAATACCCCGGGTTCTCATTTTCTCTTCGAATTTGTTGTACGATAAGACGGGTTCATGTAGTATTACGGGATGCCTTTGTAAGTGCATGGCTTGGGTTTATACCAGGGTCCTCTGGTTGGAGGGGCCCTCTACATGATGAGGAGGAGGCTGTTTTTCTGTATTCGGTATTCAGTATTCATGCAGGCTTTCTACAAAGATGGAAGTTGCTAGATTAGGATGATCAGGATGATTTAGATGAGATATACTAGAAGTTCCCCTAAATACAGACTGTATGACATCCTTTGCAGGAAGCACGTGCAATGTCTTGTATGTTTGTCCCCTCTCAACAACATCTCGTCCGTTACACAATCCGAAACCATGACACACGATCCCGATCGAGAGTTTGCCCGTGCCACCGTAACAATACACAAAAGGCTAAAGAGTTCAAGCATACCTCTTACCATGTGATACCTTTCATCACCCTCCCTTCAACCCTTGGAAGATGTCCGATGTAAGCTGAGTCGTTTCTCAAACCCTGAAGCAAACAGACTGCCAGCCAATTCATCGATGTCACGGCGTACAATTCGATGACGGCGAGATCTTGGGAACTGCTTCTTGGTGATATGCTACATTGATGGGAGCCGTATGCGAGATGAGATGCCGTTATCCGTCGGGCACGATGCGAGTAACGTGTCAGCATCGTGGACAAACAATCTCGTTGGATATCGTTTTCCGAGAAACCCTTTATGCATAGCCCAATCTCGTCTCACAATATATTCCCAGACCCCCAGAGGCCGAAAAGTCGTCACTCAGAACAGAAACAACAAGTAGATATATAGCCTCTCCCTGTCCATAAAGCTCGCCGTTTTCCCCCTCCTCCCTTTCTTCTTCTTCTTCTCCCCCCTTGTTATTCTTCAGGCTCTCCACGCCCCAACGCAATGAACACCCCAGTCTCCTCTGCAACGGCCTCTTACAGAATCACCCCGATATCGATCCCATCCATCAGAATGCTCCTCCTCCGCATCCTCGCCTCCCTCCTCTTCCACCTGCCCATCGTCCTCTCCGTCCCTCACTACACACCCTCTCTTTCTCCTCCTTCTCCTCCTCCCCCTCACCACCGCAACCACCGCTATAACAGGAGTCTCGAGGCCATCGTCGTCGTCGCCCCCTTACCGCCTCCTCCTCCTCCTCCGCCGCCGCCAACAACAACCACAATTATCGAACCGATTCCCTTCCCCCTGCCCCCGACGTCGTCGTTTCCCTTGCCCCCGCCGACAACTACGTCTGATCCATGGAAGGACATGTGTTTGCCAGGACAAGAGTGCGATTGTTCTCGCATCAAGGACAAGAACGGCGAAGAGTAAGTCCCCTTCCCCTCCCCACCCCCCCTTTTTCACCATTCATTCCACTCTTCTACCTTCATACATATCCCTTCTTATAACCAAGCATCATCGTCTAAAAAAAAAAAAA
>LFMI01000801.1:57583-70587 GCA_001050175.1 Trichoderma parareesei | reverse complement strand
TTTTTTTTTTTTTTTTTCGGTTTGATCTGTCTTCAATCTCGCGTTCCTTTTCTACTTCTATTTCCCTTTTCCTCGCCCGTTCCCGACTGCTGGTCCTTGCTCGATCTGTGTGGTCTTTAATCTCGCTCAACGGGCCGGTGGCGGCGGTGGCTGGCAGGGTTCGGGGCTGCTGTTGCGCAGAGAATCAGAAGGAAGAGCGGCGGCGGGCAAACGAGATTGGGGGCGGCGGTGTGTCGTGTCGTGAAGGCCTCGAGACCGGGCTGAGGCGAGAGAGAGAGAGACGTGCTGGCCGAGGTCACCGGATTTGTCGATACGGGCCAGGCACCCCCTTCGGTCTGGTGGTTGCGCTCGCTATTGGGCTGGTTGGGTGCGGGGTGAGTGGAATCTTGTGGTGGCCTGCGGGCACTAAAACGGGATCCCGACAAGCCGCTGGTGCTGGTGCTGGTGCTGGTGCTGGTGCTGGTGCTGGTGCTGGTGCTGGTGCTGGTGCTTCAGGGGGTTGGTTGGTGCAGGTGGTGGTGCTGTCGGGTGGTTATTCAGCAGCTGTGCACCTCGCCTACTCGAAGCCCGGATACAGTTGAGGAAACTTTGATGCATCAACGGCTTCATACCTAGGTACTTAGATGGAACAATGTCTGCCGGTGGACAAGTGATGACGACCAAATGGTGCGCCATACCTACTGCTTGACACCGTGGACCTCAGCTAGATATCACCACAGCAAGAGGCCAGTTGTTCCTATCAGGGTGCCTGCCCATGGTAACTCTTTCATGTTACCTTTAACGCAACAAAGGACGGCTGCTGCTACATACAGCCACTTTAGGTCAACGTAACCCATTCTGTACTTCTTGAGCAACCTTGAGCAAGCCGCCCTGTTGCCATGTTTGATAGGGCGCCTTGATAGACAGATAACTCACCGATAACAAATGGAGAGCTTATATACCGATTCAACACTCGTCCTAACCTCGTCTCCTGACACAGTCTACTTATACAGTGCAGCAATGACTGACGAGTGTTCAACAATGTTCACCTGCGGGGTTTTTAGACAGGGGTTCGCAATCATTCGAGAAATTGTCTAATCATGTCGACTCCTTACCTTTGCTGTGTCCAGTGAGACGTCTTATACTGTACAGTACCTCCGTTGTACTGATTTGCTTCATGACGTCTTATTCTGTATACCTATACTTACTATCGAACGGTGACCGCAGGAGATGAACCTTGACTCAATAAACGAGCAAGTACACACTGAGACAATGTCTGCCCAATGATACAAGGCAATCAAGTCTCGGCCTCCCATCTCGTACCTACATCTCCATACGGATTGGCGGCTCAACAAGGTGTCCACCACAACTGCCGGCAAACGACATCCAACGGGCCTTTATTCCAACATGACCGCATCTCAAGATGCAGATTCCAGCTCCGATCAACCAATTCCAGATTTCTCTCCACAGTGAATCCAGTTTCCATGTAAAGGATCCCACTCATTCATTCGCGCCTCTAACTTATCTTATCCGCCCTTCGATCGATGCTCCCCCGTTTCTCCTTGCACGACATCAACATGATGCAATAGCGCGACCAATGATGGCGCTGACGTCAGGGGTCCATCCACCGCTCAAGCACGGCTGCGATTGCATATAACTGAACCAGAGCACGACATCAATTGAACTTTGTCCTGCTACCATCCCATACCACCACCAAAGCAACTCGAAAATCCATCAACATCACCATCACTCTCGTCAACCAAATTATATCATCAAACAAACACATCCATCATCATGCCTGAAGGACGTCAATCCCCTCCTCCCGAACGCCAGAGCGGCCGCCAGCTCCAAGATCCCACAGGATCCGGCAAGGGACCCAACTACGACAAGTCAGAAAACAAAGATCCCAAGAGCCAGCTCGATGTAAGTCAAAGCAGTTTGGCCCTTTTGTATCCGTTAATACCACAGCACGCAGAAGCAGTTGCTAACCACAAGGCGTGTGATGACAGAATCTTACATCCAACCCCAAGGGCCCCCTGGACGATGTCCTCGAACACAAGTTTTCCAAGGAACCTGGAAACTGTGAGTAGCTTCTGAGGCTGCGCGGCTTCACAGGCCGTCCATTAAATCCAATCATAGACACTCCGTTGAACAAATAAGAGCGGAAGTGGAGGAGATGGAGGAGCATTGGGAAACACGGGAGAAACTGGCATCTATTGTACAATAATGAATTCATGGCTTTACTTTCCACACTGAGATTCTATGACCGTGATTTTACCGTCGTAAATCCCAGGGCGAGAACCATCCTCAAGTTACTGAACCATGAGAGAAAAGAGCATCATCATCAAAAGCTACTACTAGGTCGTATATCGCCACTCATCGCCAACGACATTATCCCACGCCCATGATCCAGGTCGCAAACAATATTGAACCATTCAAACTTGGGATCACCCGAGAGAAATTGAATCTTGCTCTTTTTCGACAATTCACAGCATCAATTATTGCACCGCTAAACTATCCCATGCCTGCGATTTGAATCCGTAAACCCTCTGACGAAAAGAAAATCATGCGACTGCGTGAATACTGTAAACACGTATCTCCCCAATTCATAACATCATGCGCGGCAATTTATGCGGTTTAACACACCCCGTGTTCCCTTAAGCAGTCTTTGAGTCGCCACCAGGAGCAGCTGCGGCGGCATAGCTGGCGTCGCCAGGCTTCTCCTGCTCCTTGGGCTGCTCCTTCTCCTGCTCCTTCTGCTGCTCCTTCTGCTGCTCCTTCTGCTGCTCCTTTTCCTTCTCCTGCTGCTTGCCAAAGACCTTATCAAGGCCAGCAGCCTTGTACGCGCTGCCGCCGTGCTCCTCCTTCTTCAGATCAGCCAACCGCCGGGCCTCGCTGTGGATATCTTGCACCTGTCGCTGTCCGTCAAGGTAGAACTGGGCAATCTTCTTGCCGGTGGGGGTGTTGCTGGCCTTTTCAAAGTAGCTGCTCAGGCCGCTGAAGAAGTTGCCGGCGCGCTGGGTGATGCCGTAGCTCTGGTCGGCCGTCTTGGCGCGGTCCGTGGCCTGGTACTTCTTGTCGAGGTCCTGGATGGTGCTGAGGAAGCGTGACGAAACGCCGTGCTTCTGGTCGAGCTCGATGGCGCGCTGAATGGCGGCGTCGCCGACGACGTACCCGTGGGCAAGGTACTCGGCCAGGATGCGGGTGCGCGGCTTCATCTCCTGCGTAATCTCGTCCGTGTTGTTGCCCGACTGGGCAAAGTGCGAGCCGTCATCCTCGTTGTCGCCGGTGGCGCTGGACACGGTGATGTGGTTGGGGCCGAGTTGTGTGTTGTTTAGCAGCAGGGCAGTCTTCATGGCCGTCTCCTTCTCAAAGATGACCTCTGCGCTTTTCGTCTCGCCCTCGGTGGTGACCTTGATGTCGTTGATCTTGCCGCTGCAAAGATGTTAGCTTTAACTCTCGGTTGGTAACTTGGGAGGGCAAGACAAACCAGAAGCTGAAAAAGTCCTTGATTTCGGCATCGCCAGTTGCGGCGGCAATGTTCTTGACGTAAACGGTGGCAGGCATCTTGCTGGTTGTGTAGGGTCTGTGTGTGTGCGTGTGTGTTGACAGAGTCGTAGATGTTTGGAAGCAGATGTTTCTTGTGTTTCTGAGGCTGTGTTGCTAGGAGTGAGAATGGAATAGGATGATGATGCAAGCCGATGACGAGCACAAGCGTGGCAATTTATATGGATCGTGGCTTCACTGCAGCTGGCGGGAGGCAGCCGCGCAATTTAGTATCGCAACACTTGCCCCCGGAAGCACCAGCTTGATTGAGGGGTGTTTAGGCGGGGCAACTGTGCGACGTCATCATGAAGAAGGGGTCGAGACCAGAAGCTAGCAGGTACATACTGTACATACCTACTAGCAGCTACTACTAGGTAGGTTAGTAGGTAGGTAGGCGCTGTGGCGGTGCGTAGCTGTCAAGGCGTGCGAACGCTGTGGCTCAGCACCAGAGTAGATGACGTCGTCTCATGTTTGGCATGTGAAAGATGGCCCTTTGACGAGGGTTTCGACTTTCTTTGCTGTTCGAGTGTTTGCTCGAATTTTCTTGCAACTGCCCCTTGACGAGGCCATTTCTTTCATGGCCAGTGTCCAATCCAGTGCATGGATGTAAGTAGAATGCTAGCAGAGTAGTACGTGATTTGGTGGTCGAACTGGCACACGCTTCTTGGCAGGTACCAGACACTGGTCAGTTGCGAGTGCAGGGGCAGCAAGACTTGTTGAAGTCCCGAATTCTTGGTTCTGGTCGAGGGTCAGAAAATACCCTACAAGATTGACGGTGATTCCATCTTTGTTCGTGGGGAGCTTACGAGTGCATGATGAGATCCAGAGCACACGATAGCTGCTGATCTAGGGCGACCCCATCACCAAACCAAGGACAAGCCACTGAGATGGGAGATGGGAGCTACATTAGTTGAGCGGGAAGACGAGCTCGTTGATATGAAGCTCGCGCTAATCAGCGGGTGTCGCCTGTTAGTGACGCCACAATCTCTATGATACGAATTTCCAGTCAATGTGCCCATATCGATAGAAGCTCAGTCCTCCGTCGCTCGATGATTGCGCAGTTTACCCACAGGAGGAAAACAAGGTAGCCTGCTGTGATGCAAGGTTCCAAGTCCATCCCTCGAGCCTCAAAACAAGATGCTTCGCTCATAGGTAGGTTGTGGCTGCGACTTCGGTCACGTGGACACCCTTCCATGTAGATACTTCCTACCTAGGTGCCTCACTTGAAACATTGCCCACTCGCCTTCCCTGGCATCAAACCTTTGGAGCTTCAAATCTCCCTCTCGACGGCCAGATGTGCAAAGATGCAATCTCTCTTCCTCACTGCTCTGCCGACAATCTGCAACCGTCATGAAACTCGATCAGGCCTTTGGACGATCAGACGGCAGGTGAGGAAGATCTTATGATGCATCAGATAATCCTGTTGACACATCGCATATTGCCTGTCTGCAGACGTTCTCCTTTATGCGAATCGTGCTCTCCTGGAGTCCCTTTGATCTACTACTCATTGATCAGCTCGGGGAGCTCCTTGATCTACCTGAACCTCGCTGGGATGAGCTCAGCTTCTCCTAGAGCAATCTCTTTGCTAACTGCTTGAGGCCAGGGCTCGACATTACGATCAAAGCCGACCTGCGCAGATCCAGAAACTGTCAAAGAGGCATGGCCATTATCAACGGCTGAGACCATCCAAAGCGATACCATCTACCTCAATCACTCTGCAGACAAGACGCGCCATTCATTGCCTCTGGACTATTATACAACTAGCGCTGGACTCCGCAGGTCTGGAGAAATGGGACTTGATGCGGAGCGGGCCACGACGATGTCTGCATTAAGCGAGGCCCAATATCAATGCACGCCCTTGTCAAGAGCAGAGGAACCCTTTAAGTATCACACAGAGCGTCGAATCATGGTTTCGTCGTGGTCGAGGCTATAGTACGATCTCGACTGCATGGTTTTGACTGTCTCAATCTGAAGGCAGGGGGTTTCCCTTCCTCAAGATGGTGTGCTCACATACTCAGCAATATGGAACATGTCTTACAGCCAGCCATTGACAACGAAATTGCCTTCAACACTGCCAATAACGCGGCTGCACCTCCCTGCTTGCGGCTAGTGCGGCTGCGCGCCGCCCGGCTATACTCTTGCTTTTTGCCAGCCTTGAGATCATTTGATGCATATCTGAGCGGCTCTTATTGGCAACTTCAGCTACATCCTGGGCTATCGAGGCGATGATGAAGGAAGCGCTACTATCATCGCGAACCTTTATTGACAATGGTCATCTCGTCACCATGTCGAAGCCAAATGCACCTGTATGAATCGGCGTCACCGCATTTTCAGCGATTGCCTCTATCATCCTTGTCCGACGGCTACATTCCCCATAGGGCACAACAGGGATACCGAGCGGGGGCTATGAGTTGGACCCTTGTTGGCATGCTGCAAGCCCCAACTCGCCAACTTGCAGAGGCAAGTTTTCCAGCGTCTACAGGTATTCGTACGGATCACGAAGCAGAGACCAACGCCGCTTCGTCTGGCGGATGAAACTCCGTCATTGAACCTCGAGAGACACTCAAGAGGCTGAACTTTGGGCGTCGAAACCTGTCTGTCGTGCCCGGGATGCGGCTCCACCCTCGGCAGCCGTAAAACAGCCTCAATTTCGCCCGTGGCTGGTCTTGCTCACAAATTCATGTAGGTCTCATTGACCCGAGCACGATGAAGCTGGTCGCACGTGGGGCTGAGTGCTGAAGGGCGACAAGGGCAACCCGTTACCATGGAAAAGACAAGACAGCCAAGAGGAGAATTTATCCCCCAGCAAAGCAGGAGGCCAGCCGCCCGCAGAAGCATAAGACGGCAAAAGCCACGTTTTCTTCACAGTCCCTTTCGTCGTCCAGCATCTCTGAATTTGGTTCTCACTCTCCTCGCTTTTCCTCTTGGCAGCCCTCACTTCGCCTTGCTCGAGGCCCTGTTTCGACGCCTTCGCGATAGCCGTCCAATAGTCGCTGCTGGACCAGGCCAGGACAGGGTACGGCCAGCCAGATTCTTCGCTCACGCGACGCACATGCTGGAGGGAGGAATCCACTCGAGTGCATACAAACTAGCACCGACTCGATCTCTGCGCCCCGACCGCCGCTCTTGAGGGTCTGGAGATTTTCGCATCACAGATCAGCCAGCCGGCCGTTGAATCACTCTCCCGGTTCCCAGCGGAACCTTTACCGTTGGTTGTGACTGTACGAAGTGGCACGCCTTGACTTGGACATTCCCCAAGCCGTCAACATTGTTGGCGCCCATCAGATGTCATACGACGGTCTTCTGCTGTGAATCTTGGATAGCTTGCTATAAGAAACGGTAAGGAAATCGCCCGATCCTTTGCGACATTTGCCGTGGCCGCCACCCTCGTATGCCACTCGTGACCGACCTTTGCGACGGGGATGCGAGTTGGGCTCGAGTTGGGCATGCAGTGATTCGGAATGTGGCTCAAGCCAGCTGGTTGTCGCTGTCTTTATACCCTTCTCCCTCGTGCCTCATTACCTATTCTGACGAGGCTTTCGCAGTGTCGTTTAGGGCTATTGTTTCCCAAGGTCTAAGGCGCCTCCCAGAGCCGCCCGCGTACGATTGTTACACAGCTTGAGTCGAGGAGATCCGTCCACGCATCGATATCCATCATGGCCTGGAGCATGTCCAGCTACTCCATGTCTTCGGACTACTTCAACGGCTACGCTTCAGACTACGAAGAGAAGCTTCTCAACACCGTCTGGATGGGCATTGTTGGATTGGAGGTCCTGATGGTTCTCGGCGTCGCTGCGCGCAGCATCTTCAGACGGCTGAGCCCACACCTCAAACTGCGGTCACAATGAATTTCTACGATACCATAGGACGATAGAACACTTGAAACCGCACATAATCCTGGATACCCATAGCAGAAAAGGTCCGCCGTCGTACAAAAACAACTCCGCGAACCACAGTCGACTGAGCAGCACGAACATTCACAACTGCACATTCCTTGGAAGACCTTTCATGTTTCTCAACAACGATCTCCACGTTGCGGCATATAGCGAGCGAGCACGGCGGCTTTTCTTTCTATCGAAAATTTCTTCCGGCAGCAGGCGTTTTGATTGAATGGGACAACTATACCCAATTCGAGGGGGCTTTTTGTTTGTTTCTTTACTCTGTGTCAAAGTCATGGTATGAAAACGGGGAAAAGCAACTGAGCAAGCGAAAATTGTGTTATATTTCGAATCATTGATGAGGCAGGGCAAAGATTGCTGGGTTTTGTATGATGAGCTAATGAATGATACCTTTTTCCTCTTTTTTTCTCTCACAGCCACAGTAGAAGTCTCTCTATCTCTTGTCTTTTAAACAGGCGTATTTACAGCTGTGATATAGATAGACAAGATTGTTGCACTGGATAGCTACTTTCGAGTGATGCGGCGTAGGTGGACTCTACGTTGCCTGCGGTACCTTTCTTTTTTTTTTTTTCTTTTTTTTTTGTCTTTCATACGGTTAGTAAAGCATCTAGAGAGAAAGCCTTCGTATACCCATAACAGGCTCTTCTATATCAACATTCTATATGCCTGACTTTCATTATATATCAGTGTAACTCGCAAACCGAACAAGACTAATGCAGATCAAGGACTAAATCCCCCTTTTCAGATCTCCTCATGCCAGCGTTTCAAACGAACCCGTTGATTCTCATGGTATTACATCCAAAGCCCGATCTTTAACATTAAACCACCGCCATCTCCAAACAATACTGATTCTTCAACACCTCTCAGTCATACAGGGGCATCGTCCCCTCCGTCTCCCTAAAGGCCCTCTCCAACATGTCCAGCCCCTCCTCAATCTGCTCCGCAGTCACGGTAATCGGCGGCGCGATGCGAAAGGTGCCCCCGAAGCTCGGGTGGCTGCTGAGGTTGGCCCACACGCCGAGGCGGTAGGCCGCGTCGCCGATGCGCTTGGCCAGCTCCAGGGCAGGCTCCTTGGTCTCCCTGCTGGCGACGATTTCGACGCCGGCCATGAGCCCGCGGCCGCGGACGTCGCCGATGCAGCCGTACCGCGCCATGAGCCGGGCGAGCCCGTCGTGCAGGACTTTGCCCGCCGCGCGGGCGTGCCGGACGAGGTCGTCGCGGAAGACAATCTCGAGGACCTTGTCGCCCACGGCGGCGGGTAAGGGGTCGTTGACGTGGGTGGTGTAGAACATGAAGCCCTTTTCCTCGCAGACGCGGTCGATTTCAGAGGACGTGACGACGGCGCTCAGGGGCAGGCCGTTGCCGAGCGTCTTGGAGAGCGTCAGGATGTCGGGGACGACGCCCTCGTGGTTGATGGCCATGAAGTCGCCGCAGCGGCCGACGCCCGTCTGGGCCTCGTCCACGATGAGCAGCATGCCCCTGGCTTCGCAGTGGCGCTTCATGGCCGCGAGGTAGCCCGGCGGGAGCACGAGCATGCCGCCCGAGCTCTGGATGCACTCGACGATGCAGGCGGCGAGGTTGCCCGTCGACTGCAGGTCAATCATGCGCCAGCCGTAGTCGAGCTCGGCCTCCCAGTCGTAAGAGCCATCGGGCTTGCGGAACTGCGACCGGTACGCGTTGGGCGAGGGCAGCATGAACTGGCCGGGGATGGTCGGGCCCTGGCCCTTGCGGCCAAAGTGATACTGGGCGCCGAGGGCTTGCGCCGTCATGCCGTGCCAGGACGCGCCGAGGCCGACGATTTCCCACTTGCCGGTGTACACCTTTGCCATTTTGATGGCAGCCTCGTTGCTCTCGCCGCCGGTGGAGAGGAAGAAGGCCTTGTCTAGGCCGTCGGGAAGGGCTTTGCAGAGGCGCTCTCCTAGCCTGATGACGGGCGGGCAGACCATGCCTGAGAAGAGATGGTCGAGATGCATGGCGTGGTCATGGATGGTCTTGACTATTTCGGAATGTCCGTGACCGAGGAGACAGGACATCTGGCCCGAGGTCCAGTCAAGGATCCTGTGGCCAGAGGCTGTGTAGAGGTACATCCCCCGAGCTCCTATGATCACATCGTCGTGAAACTTGGTGCCGTAGTAGGCCAGATGAGCCTTGGCCTTTTCGCGGAGGTCGTTCTCGTCAACTTCGGCGTAGAGAGCAGGAACAACGTCGAGCTTGCCTGGCAGGGGGGCCAGAGGAGGGCTTTCAGATCCGATGAGAGCTCCCGGGGCCATGTCGGACGGCTGTAGAGTCTGAGAGATAAGAGTTGAAGGTAAATCTGATCTTGGATGGAGATATCAAATCGCAATGTAAGCAGGTCACCTTGTAAATGCAAGGTAAAGCAATGTGTTGATGTAAGTCTCGTTCTTGATTTGCAACTCCTGATGATTGATGAAGGACAATGGAAACTTTGATGCCATCTTGACCTTTTAAAGGAAACAAAAGACATCTTTATCAAAAAACAGCTTTCTTCACTTCCGATATCGTATCGCGACGGTGGATATCTCGCCGGACAAGTGTGTTTGCCTTCCCTAGCTTGGCCGCGGGAAACTTGTTGGCCGCGGAGAGCGAGCAAACCAGGACTTTTCCCGGAGCCTCTGACTCAACTCCACAAGCATTTTCTGCGCGCCCCTTTATGTCTATCCCAGAAGCTGAAAGTCGATACGGAATTCTGCTTCTACCAAGCATTCTGCAAAGGGTCCCATACACTTGGGAAGATGTGGTCCAGGATCGATACGTCAAAGTCCTGCAGGTCCAAGCTGCTATTGTTGCCACCCTGCTCATCCGGCGCCACGCCCGTGAGCATCTTGTCTACGATCTCGGCGTGCTGGGCAAGGCAGACGTCGCCCAGATCCCACCTGTGCTGCTCCTGGTGCGAGCGGAGAGCGGTGATGAGATCGCGGGCGATTTTGAACGATGGACTCTGGGCGAGGCCTTCGGGAGAATTCTCCGTCTCCAGCGCGCATCGTAGCAGAAAGTTGACGGCGGCCGGGAAGGAGAAGGCGCTCACGGACATCCAGAAATCCCCGAGATGCTCCGGCTGGAGGTCCTGGATGAGCATGAGAATCTCCTCGGAAGTCATGCGTGCTTCCGAATATCGGTTCATTACACCCTCTTCGTTGACGCAGTCTCCTTGCTTCTCGGCCTCGAGCTGTATCCGCTGAAGAAGCAGTTTAGCAGTTAGAAATGCCAGGCGAAGGTTTGCTGCTCCGGTGACGTCCAGGTGAGACCCGCGGAGGACAATCCGACGACAGGGGCCCTCCAGCGTCTCAATCCATTGATGCAATACATGCTCGAGATCGGTGGTCGTCGGCTTATCTCGCCCAACGCAGTACACATATTGCAAGAACCGGCCCAATACTTCGCTCAGCGTTACCAGCGAGATAAAGACGTTGGCTCTCAGCTCAGACCGCGAGTTGTTGGTCTCTGTCAGAGTCTCACCAAGGTACTCCAGAGTCGGCGGAGGCACATCGTACTGTGATCTCTGGATGTGAGGCGGCGTGCCGTGCGCCAGGCTTGTCCTGCAGATTCATGACTGGAAGTCAGCATTGTGGCTTCTCTCTCCATTCCCATTTTCTTCAGTTCCTTCTAATCCGTCTTTGCCGTCCACAGGCGAAATTTACGTACCATCTGTCATGGACCAACAGCGCCCACCAAATCTTCATGCGAAGATACTTTTCCTGCTGCGGAATCTTCCACGGGAGAGGATTGTGATTCAGCCCTAGAGAATGTGCCATTGACACTGCAGACCCTAGTAACACCCCGTTGCCAATCAGAGAGGTAGTAGGGCGTCCGCCTACATTCAGCACGATCGCTTTGATAATAGACATGCCAGGTGATAGATGGAGCTCGGAATATACTGCCTCGTTGGCAAGGTTCCAGATGAAGCGGCTCTCCGGGCACCTGTAGCGGCTCAGAATAGGCGAGCTCTGCCAATACACAATCGTGTGTGCGTACAGGCATGCCATGAGCGCCGGCGAGATCCGCGTCTTATCTTCCTGGTATTGACGGCGAAATGAGGCTTCATCCAACAGCGGAAGGCACACATTCACTTTTCTAAAGTATCTACAGAAGAAGAAGAGTCAGCTACGTGAGAAGGCAAAGATGCCAAAGAGAGGACGACCAACTCGTCAATAACAGCCTCGTTATGAGGCTCCAGGAGTTTCTCAATGATTTCCAGCTTCTCAGCTGAAGGGCTACGATTCAGCTTGACGCCGAACGGCCTCTTCTGAACCTCCGTAAACAGCACTGGCCGCGAACAGCTTGCCGGCTCCGGGATAATCATCCGCGTACTCCGGGTTGCACCGGGGATACCCGAGAGATAGGTGGACAATACCTGGCTGTCATTTGTAGCAGCAGGTCCTACTATGTGTAGATTGAGGTGCTGGTCATCGTCGGAGCCCAGTGCCAGCGTTGACTCTTCCTCGGGGTCGTGATAGGTTTGACCGGTTCTCGACATGCCGGCGACAGGTCTCGGAGGAATATTCGGCACTGGCCCAACCACGGGCGCAGATGTATTGGCCTTGGAGCCCTCGCGGAATGATGCCGCGGCCTGTGCAACCCTCAGGGGGCTCGCTCCGGAAGGCTCAGAAGACGAGGGCCGGGCTTCCACACGGCGGCGTCGGCGGGCAGGTTCCGAAGATGCAGATTCCCGCGAGTCTTCGGGAAAGTAGCATTCGGTCTGATGGGCACGGCAGGTCAGGCAGACGGCAGCATCGCCTGCGGTCTGGCATCGCGACTTTCTGCGGCGGCACGGCACACACGCCGGCCGCAGGTGGGATCTGTACGGCCTGCCGCCGCTCTGCCGCTGCTGACTCTCGTGCATATTCGCTCCCGCTTTTGGCATCTGAGGCATCGAATCAATCTTCAGCAGTGGTAGGCAATATGCACAACCATATAGACCATACCTCACGCTGCAGCATGTATGCAGGAGAGAAGAATCCCGCCAGGTCCAAGTTGTCCGCGGGAAAGACAAGCAGCGATTGAGTTCTCCAAGCGACCACGCTAGGAAATCTAGTAAACAAGGCCCGCTCAACAGCCAGGCAAGCCAGATGCCCGGGCCGGCAGTCTTAGCTCAGAATGATGAATAGCTGTCAGCTGCTTGAAGGCCAGAAACTGGAGCATGCGACGTTGGTTTGTTTCTGGCGAGCACAGGCGGCTTGATGTAGATTGCAGTCCAATCGTATGAAAAGGGGGGGGGCGAGATATCCGGGTAAGTCATGCTGAGTGACCGTAAGCCGCTGTTGAGCGATGACATCCACCAGCGAGCGCTTCTCCTCCTTCTTAATGCAGTGTTGCCGACCTTCTCCAAATACTTGCAACTCGAGCTGATGCACATTGTCGGCGTAGTTTAGCTGTTGATGTCGATCTTGTGGTCGAGCCGTTGATCAGCTTGCGACCATTGTGTTTCACATACCCGGCAAGATCATCAAACTGCTCATTGATACAACAGCTGGGATGACACATTCTCTGCCCGTCCTCTTGACAGCGCGTGGAGTGCAGGGTCAGGTAATTTCAACCTGGTCTGAATCGAGAATCAAGAGC
>LFMI01000801.1:20920-47699 GCA_001050175.1 Trichoderma parareesei | reverse complement strand
AAAAAAAAAAAAAATTCGAAGGATTTCGGATAGGTCTCATGAATTGGAATAGCAAACCTATCACTTGCCTTTGCTAGGTTAGGATACCGCGCCGGAATACTAGATACCGACATCTTCGGCCCTTCTATACCTACTCTATTCGATCTCTCAGGGGAGCCAAGGCTATCTAGCAGTAAGGCGGCTCTCGCTTCCGCATACGCTCTCGACTACGCTCTTGACTAACTCAATTCAGACAATCAACTGATACCTTTGACGAACTACGGGGTAAAGACAATGTCCATGGGCTACCTCGTGGGCGAGAGTGCCCCTGTGGTATGGAGGGGGCCAATGGTCATGAAGGCAATCCAGCAGTTGCTTCACGAAGTGGACTGGGGCGGCTTGGATATCCTTGTCTTGGACCTACCCCCCGGAACAGGAGACACACAGTTGACTATCACTCAGCAAGTCATCTTAGACGGTAGGCGGCTGCTTCTTCACCAGAATGAGCGCACGTTTGCTCTGCTGTTCTTCAATACTGATCAGCACAGGATCCGTCATCGTCACTACACCACATACTCTGGCAACGAAGGATGCAGTCAAGGGCATCAACATGTTCAAAACAGTTGGCGTCGACATTTTAGGCCTGGTGCAGAATATGTCTCTGTTCCACTGCCCCAACTGCAATCACGATACTCACGTCTTTGGATCGAACAAGAGGGTAGAGAAGCTGTGTCAGGATCATGACATTGACTTTCTTGGAGACATTCCTCTTCATCCCAACATTGGTGATGATGGGGAAAGAGGCAAGCCGACTGTCGTCTCTGAGCCATCCAGCGAACGAGCATCGGCCTTTCTCCATATAGCTAGAGCTATCTGCCCCAAGATTGGCCTGGAGGGAGCGGGATGCCAGAACAGTTAACGATTTGTCTGTTCTCTGATCGACTTGATGTAATCAGGACGGACATGTTCCGGGGATGTAGACATCGTAAGAGAAACCTGGTCGTTGAACCTGCCATCGTAGCTTAGCAATCGATCCCAGATTCCAAGGGGGGCCTATTCTTGGATGAAACATCTGGTGATTTGCCAAGGTTGCCAAATAGCAACCAAAAACTTCCATAAGTGAAGTCTTCTCGTAAACCGCGATATCATTCTTCTGGTATGGTGAAAAGGCAAGATGCATAACAGTTAGCTTGTGCCACAATTGATGCAAGGTAGATTACCGCGGTATCAACAATAATCCTCCAACTCCATAACGCCTCCGATATCCCTGTCCTTGGACCAAATCCTTCCGCACTGGCTCAAGTAGGCAAAAAAAAACATTTAATCGAGCTCTTCGTTCACCTGGTAGACATGACGGCTACGGGTAGGGTCCTTTCTCATTGTTTTGCCTGAGCCAGTGAAGCCAACTGCACGTGAAGATGATTAGTCAAGGTGTGTCTGGAATGGGGCTTGGTCTAGAAACGTACCTCTTCCGTGAATTCCCTCGGGCGTGCGGAACATGGAGTCCTTCTTGTGACTTTTGGCAAACTTGGATTTGGCATTGAAGTCTTGCCATTTGGACTTGCCAGCCTCGAGTTCTTTGGTGGCTTTGATCTTCTTGGCCTTGGGTGCCTTGGCCGCATTCTTGTCTGCCTCTGCCTCCTTTTGGGCCTCTGGGTACATCGTGGCGCCAGCCGAGCTGACAACGCCAGGAGCCGGCGTGGTAGCCGCCGGAGTGGTAGATGCCGATGGAGGGCCTTCGGCCTTTCGCTTGTTGGTAATGGGACGGATATCTCGCGACCTGAGAGTCTCTGTATTATCGTAAGACTTGAACTTTACGATGTAGATGGGGTCGTTGGACGATCCCGTGATGGACGTGATGCGCGCCGGATAGAAAGCCTTGTCGCCCGAGACCCATTTCGCTAGGACAGTATCGTTCACCTGATAGTGCACGATGGGTTCTTCTTTGTCCTCGGCCGGCGGCGCGGCCTTTTTGAAAGCAGGATGGTTCTCTTTGGACCACTTGGCTGGCTCAGGAGACGGCGCGGCGGGTTTCTCGGCGGGCTTAGGTGCTTGCTTCGACTTAAGGTCGGCGATGTTCTCGTCGAGCAGTTGAATAAACTCGGTCAGCTCCGAGTGAAGGGCCTTGAGCTCGACATTGTCAGGGTCATCGCGAATCTGGCCAAGGACGAGTTCCAGCTAGAACTTGGGTTAGCAGCGAGCCTTTGGAAAAGACAGCGAGGGCGGTCCATACTTGTTCCTGGTATGTCTGTCGCTCGGCCTGAATCTCTTCGATCGAGGACATGTTCGAGCAGTTTGTCTCTCCGATGGCGCTGAATTTGTCTTGGATGGATGGGAGTGGCCGGATGGAGTCACAACACCTTTGGAGGATGGGAAAAGCGCAGAGGCTCGAGCTCAACTGCAGACGCGCGAGATGGCGATAGTCCAGTCAGTCTATCTGCAGCAGCTTTTGTGGGGCTGAGCAGCTTATCAGAAAAGATGAATGGCGGAGAGAAGGCTTATCACGTGATGCTTCATTCTGACGGCAATTCAACTGCAAGATGATCCAAGGCCTGCCAAATGAGCTCAGCACCTGCTTAGGAGATGCGCATATCCAGGCACTTAGATAGACCATTCTCAGCGCAAGTCGTTGAATATATTGCACCAATCTTGATGCTAAGGTGACATGGTCAATGTCAGAAATATAGACAATTCATGGCATTTGTGAGTGCGAAAAGAGCACTGAGGTTGATGGCCTTGTTTCCTGAAGCGCCGGAATCGGTGCCGAAGTGGTCTCAATACGCGTATTGTGACGATTTCATCTCGATAAGGCCCTTTGCTCTGCCGTCGCCCAACCAGATCACCACCAAGCCGTGCCTCCCTACCTACAGGATTGTACGCTAGCAGGATAGGATGAACAGAGCAATGAAACGCTTCAGGTAATTCAACGTCATAACTACGTGGGGAGCTGGTGCATCTTCAAACGCTTCGTATGGCATCAAGACCAGGGATTGAGTGTGCACCCTTTAGAGGATACCTTAGCATCGGGCAGAGAGGCACACAGTTTGGGCGTCCCAGGCAGCAGCAATTCCGCTCCGAATGAGCGATCTAGAACGACTCGGGTATCTATAAGATGCCTCGTGGAAATTTTTGGTGTGTTGGAGGGGAGGAAAAGGAGGAAAAAGACGCTTCTTCTGCACTCGGATGGCCACCTTGACAAGATGCAAAACACCGACATAAAGTACTACCGTAGTGCCTAGGTAGGTAGGTAGTATTTCCAATGGCTGTCTTCTCAAGCCTCGTCGGTGTAAGCTACGAGAAGAACAGCGCAGTCAGTTGTCCTACCCCCCCAGAAAATGATGCGCAAGAGGACCTTCACCGGTGCGCCACAGCGCGGAGGCTCCAGCCATTCAACGGAGTTGGATTCGCCATTCTCGGGGGAACGAGATTGAATGGTCATACTACCTGATGCGGCCCAAGCGCCAAGGGGAGCACAGAGCAGAGCAGACCAGAAACAGAACACAGACTGAAGAAGCCTGTGGGCAGTATGACGCAAATTATGCCGATTGAGCGAGAGTGGTTAAATAGAGCCAAGACACTGTCTCTGGGTTGCATTCCAGCAGAAGAATGAGCCTTTTGCTGGTGGCTGGCTGGCTGACTGGGACCGAACAGTACCTTAGTGAGACGTGCTTTGTAGAATCAACGGGATAGATAGATAGGTTTTGTCAAAGCTCGTTGATGATGATACAGAATCGAAGCTTCTGCACCCTTCTGTGCAAGGCGTGCAATAGTATTACTGTCCGTCAACGGCACTTCTGGCAATGCGGGAGAGCGGCTGCTTCGTTATTATCCATCTGTCTGATGCGGGCCGATCAGCTCTGGCGGGCCACAAGCAACAAACAAGACAAGAAAAGGCAGCCAGTCCAAAGCGGCCACCGACCGACTGGCTGGCGATTGACGGACTGCCGGACTAGAGACGAGCTCGTTCTGCCTCTAACTGAAAGCCAGAGCCGCAACCATTGCGCAGCCTCGGCCACCCTCCATCCTCAACCTGTTCGTCGTCCTCCTTGCTCTCTTTTGCCTCCCAATCCAAGCTCTTTCTCGGCCCAATCCAGCGGTCTGTCTTCGGGAACGGCGACTATTCCCTTGTTAGGGCATGACAATTACCTAGTAATTGTGCAGTGCTCACTTCCATGCTCCAGTCTCCAGTCTCCAGTCTGCTCGACCCTCCCACCTGCCGCGAGCAGCAAACACATGGCATTTGATCGCACTTTTTTTTCCCTCCGTGTTTAATACCAGCCCAGTCACCGTCTTTCCATCTGCTTCTCTCCAGCCTGCCTCTCCTCCTCCTCCTCTTCCTCCTCCTTCTCCTCCTCCTCCTCCTCCATCTGCCGGCCTCTCGCTCCGCATCGCCAGCCATCCTGTGCACCCGGCAATCCCTCGCCCGCCGCGCCAATTCGCCGCTTACGGCCGTTCCAGCTTTTCCTTGTTCCCGACTGCTGCCACGGCACGGCTTGCACAGGCATACTTTACGTTACCTACATAATAGCACGGCAGAGGTAGCAGCGGCCGCCTCGCTCCCATCCTTACCTTGACTGTTACAAGGACTGGGCAGCTCCGAGTACTACTCGTAGCAGTACAGTACAGGCGCTGCCGTCAATTGCCACCCCCCCTGGACCGCTCGGAAAGCCGCCTGTCGCATCGCGTCGCTTTGAGCCGACATCGACCACCCTCTGCTGCTGCCACAGCCATTCACACGTGTCTCACACCCTCCACCAGGATCCCGTCGGGTCCAGGGCTGTTGCAAGTCACGGCCAGGCCATCGCCGGCATCAGCATCGAGGAGGCCACGGCGGCGTGTCTCGAGCCGTCGACACGAGACGACGCTCGTCTGCGGCAGCCTCACGGGCAGCAAAGGCCAGGCGCCAGAGCCAGACGCAGGCTTGACGCAGGCTTGACGCAGACTCGACGCAGCCTTCCACAATACCCTTGACGCAGACGCAGACACAACCCGCGCCCGCAATCACAATCGCAATGGCCTCGGACAGCGACCAAGACAGCGCATCTGCATCTGCAGCTGCAGCTGCGCCGGCCGGCCAATCAAAGCGCCCTCCCCTCAACCACCATGCCAGCGACCACAGCGAGGCCAACACCGTCACCTCATCCGGCCACGCCTCTGCCGCTCGCCCCAAGCACCAGAAGCAGCACCACGTCGGCCGCCTGCACGGTCGAGTGCCCTCCGCCAGCAAGGGCCTGCACAAGCACAACCACAGCTCGTCGCGCGTCAACCTGCACCGCAGGCAGGGCTCGCCCTCCGATCTCGAAGCCCAGCTCGCCCTGCGCCCGGTGCCGCACCGCCGCGTCACCAGCGACGCCAAATTGCCGCAGCAGGACCCGGACGCCACCATTTCCAAGAGCCCGTTGCAGAGCAACCTGAAGCGCAACCGGTCGCATGTCGAGATCAGCAAGCGCCCCAAGTCCTCCGACAAGCTGAAACGCAGCTCCAGCGGCACCGGCATCCACAAGGCCGACAAGGCCGACAAGCCCACCAAGTCGCAGGTCCATTTTGATCTCGGCTCCGAGGACGCGGAAGACGAATGGGTTGACGCCAGCGGCTCCAACTCGCCGTATCTCTCGCGAAAGGGCTCGCTCAACAGCAGCACGCATTCCTCCTACCCACCTGGCAGCAACACGGCAAACTCCCGTCCGCAGACGCCCAGCGCGTTGGCAGCGCCGCCCGAATCGTCCACGTCGCCCGCCCGCAAAGAAGCAGAGCGAAAGGACATCCCGACGACGCGACTGCTGCAGAGGACCCCGTCCCACGGCGCTCCGCCCCAAATGTCCACCGACATCGCCATGGCCAAGGCCAAGGTCGCCCCAAAGTACCTGTCGCCCGCCGACCACGCGACCCTCCAGCCGACTTCCACCCATGAGCCCTCTCCGTCAGCGGGCAGCCACGACGATGGGTTAATTTCGCGCTTCGTTGAGGTCCCTAGCTCGGGCCTCACTAGCGAGGGATCCTTCTACAACCCCGTTCGCGGAGGCGGCTCCCACCGGTCAGAGGGCCTCCCATCGCGGCCACATGGAACGACCATGTTGTCACGGTCTCACGAATACCCCAGTGAAAACGCCATCCAGTTGGAGAGCGAAGATAGCGCGCTGGTGCCCAAGCCCGCCAAGAGGACAGCTGCACCAGCGGCAAACACCTCGCGCACGCAGCAGAAGCTCAACCTGCAGCGCGCCAGCTCATCACTCGAGCCCGGACAGGCAGTACCTGGCGTTGGCGGAGTCGTAGGAGCCGGGCCGTTGATTGGCATCGGGGATCCGGGACACGATGGAGGCAACAGCCGGGATCCCCGCGTCGGCAAGCTCCTGGAGCGAACAGGCATGGAATACTTGGTCGTCCGGCGCCACCAGAACCCAATTGTGCGATCGCTGAACCGCCTGAGCCAGTTGCCTGGCCTGGACAAGACCAAGAGGATTCCTCGTGCCAACACGGGCTCCACGACGACTAGCAAGAGATCAGCAACGGATCTCGCGATCCGCCACATTCGAAACGTGAGCATGCCGGAGGGACGCCAGCTGCTCCCCACCAGGCTGGGGGGCTCCTCGGTGAAGACAAATAACGACGCGGAATCCGGCTTCGAAGGAGATGACCTGAACCGATTGAGTGAGAGACTCAGTGGCTCCAGCCTCGTGGGAGGCGAGGAAGAGGACGGCATAGCGGCACTGTTGCGGAACCTCTGGGAGAAGCCAATGGACCTGAGTGCCAGCACTGACTAAACCAAGCGGTAACTACCTATCTCCATAACGGTGCGCACGAACAGTGCAGCACGTCTTCATCACCGACCACATATACACACCATCAAAGGGAAATTTTCCAGCTCCAACAATGAAAATGGCTTGCCAGCAAATACCATTTTATATAACCTATAGGGTTTCATGAGAGTCACCTCATTGACAGCGACGGGGGCTTGATACCTCGTTTTTTTTTTCTTTGTCCCTCTCTTCTTTCAGTCTTTTTCTACATGTCACCTTTTATCTCATTTCCAGGAGCTGGTTTTACGGAAACAGTCATCCCCCGCTGCTTGCTGGGCGTTTGCAGGAAATATGTAGAAAACATCACAAATGTCCATAAGGTAGGCATGTCGCCACGACACCATTACCCAGCGTGGATACAGCGCATCGAGGGGGTGAGAAAAAGGACGGGAATCATGGCTCGTCTTAGGCGGAAGGATAGTCCAGGCTATGGTCAATACATATCACTTTTAATATCTCGACTGGAAGACTTTGAACTGTGTCGACGCAAATGTGCTCCTTTTGCCTCCTTTAAGAATGGCATTTCGCTTTGGGGTAGCATGTATTGCAATATGCAGAGGTAAGTTATGAGATCTATTAGAATACAACAACGCCTGTTCCATTCATGATAATGTACAAATATACCAGCATGCGTCATTAAGAGTTATGTAGGGAGATTGTCGAACCAAAACGCATACCCACGCCGCAACCCAAGAGCCACAAGCATCCTCATCACTCATTCAATGCTCATCATCCAATGCCCAATCATTCAACCCCAAGGCTTGACGGCGTTGTGGCGAAAGAAGGGCTGCGGGTTCTGCTCCCGCTGGTCGCCCCCTATCGCCTTCCACCACACGTCGGTGCTCCAGCGGATGATGCGCTCGGCAGCGCCAAGGGGCGTGGCCGCGGGCCGGACGTCGAGATAGAAGACGGGCTCTCCGGTCGGCTCCGGCTCGCCGGAGTAGTAGTCGATGACGTAGCGGATCTCCTTCTTCTGGCCGTTGACGTCGCGCGAGACGTACCAGTCGTGACGATCAAACGGGAGGTCGGTTCTGTCAAGTCCACGTTAGCTGACCTACTTCATTCTTTCCCCTCGTCATATGTAGTAGCGAGTTTTTCCCATCCTTACCCGAACTTGGCAGGGTAGATCCAGCCCAGGACCTGCAGCATCGTCGCCTTAGGCGTGAGATCCTTGGGCCGGCCCTGGAAGCGGATGAGCGTCGGGTTGACCTCGACCCCATCCCACTGCTTATCCAGCTCCTCGGCCGCGTGGGCCTCTCCACGCTTGCACACCTGCCATCCCCGGTACAGGCCGCGCGCGAACCGCTTCTCCCAGTCAACAATCTCTTGCCACGCGCCCTCATTCAGAAAGTTGTGCACAGAGACCATGGATTCCACCGCCGTGATGTCCGTATCGGTGTAGCCCTTTCGCAGCAGGGCGTTGTACATTTGCTGGGGAGACGGGTACTCCCACGTGCCGTCGCCGGACCCCTTGGGGATGCTGGACTCTTCGCGCTCCGTCGGCAACGCCATTGTTTGCTTGGGCGCGGGCTTCTGTGACAGGTCCGGGAACATGTAGTTTAGGGGATTAAGCTGGGAGAGTATTGACTTGGACTCCTGCTCCTGCTGCTGCTGCTGCTGCTCCTGACTACGAGAGGCATGGGGCACGGGACAGGATGATGGCGGAAGAGGTGATGACGAGCCGTGGGGGACTGGGCAGCCGGAGGCCGACGGCTTCTCGACGGGCTGGACGGATTTGGCTTTGTGCGGATTGAAGGCATCGGCGGCCTTTTGGTGCATCGGGCATCCGGGCTGCTGCTTGTGAGCTTCTGTCCACCCTCTTTCTACCGGGAGGCGTTCATACCGGAGGTTCCTTGTTCAGAGACACGGCAGGGTGTCCTTGCGGAATGCCGGCCTCGGGCGGCGGCTCGGCCCAGAACCAGCCCATTGCGATTCTTCAGTAAGAAGGGTATATAGAAATTCAAGGACTTGCAAAGACTGTCAATTGCGCGCGTCGCTGTTTCGCAGGCAATCGGTAGGATCTGCGTCAGGGTATCGGGAGTGGATGGAGGGGAAAGTTCGGCTTTGAGGCGAGAAAAAATGCAAGCCAAAATGCTATCATGGCATCACTCCGGCCTCAGCCAAATCCGTCCGCCTCAACTTTTTTTTTCTTTCCTCCCTCTCTGTTCCTTCACGTGTTTAGCCGGGTTATCGCCGTGACCACTCCACTACGTCACCGATCGATCCCGGCAAACTTGCAGGGGTTTCCGTGGAGGACTCGGGAGCTTGTGATTCTCCGATGACTTCAGTGAGGCTCATTCTTCTTTTTACTTCTCTCTCTTCTGTTCCTTTCAAGCCTGGAAGCTCTTCAATGAGGCTTAAACTATGATCTCGGCTCGTACCGGCCTCGAATCGAGCACGCGACACTGTCCGCCGACATGAGGACCGGCTTCGTCTTGGGCCGGCTCTGTGGGCGCACCTTATTACGACCGCATCCAGCGCTGCGGCAGACGGGACTCAGGAGCGGCGCAAGGCTGCACGGCTGGATTCACACCGCGAGACGGACGGCATGGAGAGGAGGAGAACGGCCGAGGGCCCGTGTAGCGCTGTGTTCTTCGGCCGGCGTGGCAGCTCTGGGCACGGGGGCGTTCATCCAGCTTTCTCAGGTGGACAATGGCGAGAGCGACAAGACGGGCGAGCATCGCATGTTGGAGGTATCGCGCGAGGAGATCCGGAAAACTGTCCACGATGACGAACGGGGCATCTCCCGGCTTGCGCACCAAATCCTGATCTTCTGGGATCACTACATCTGGGAGCCCATCTGCACCGGGACACGGTTCCTACACCTCGTTGTCATTTTCGTGCCCGTCATCCTCTCGGTCCCTGCCATCTGGTTTGGGCGGCGGCATCCCGACAAGGACGACGAGAGGAGCGGCACTCTTTGGTGGTACGGCTTCCTCGTCAAGTCCATGGAGCTGGCGGGCCCTGCCTTCATCAAGCTCGGCCAGTGGGCGGCTTCGAGGACCGACATCTTCCCTACCGCCATGTGCGATGCCATGTCAAAGCTGCATTCGAATGCGCCGGCCCATTCTATGCGCGTCACCAGGAGGACGGTTGAGGCTGCGTTCAACGGACGCTCCTTCGACGACATCTTTGACGAATTCCAAGAGACCCCCCTTGGAGTTGGCGCAATCGCCCAGGTCTACAAAGCAAAGCTCAAACCCAATTTCGCCTTGCCGCAGGAGCCGGATGTCGCTTCCAAGGAGCCGCATCCCCTTGCCCAGAATGTGAAGCAACGCGTGAAGACTGTGCTGAAGAGCTCTCCCAATCCAGTCCCATCGACTTATGTCGCAGTCAAGGTATTGCATCCCAACGTCGAGCGCATCGTGCAGCGGGACTTGAGAATCATGGGCTTCTTCGCCACCATACTCAACGCCATCCCCACGATTGAATGGCTCTCCCTACCAGACGAGGTTGCCCAATTCGGGGAGATGATGAAGCTTCAGCTTGACTTGCGCATAGAGGCTGCCAACTTGGAGAGGTTTAGAAAGAACTTCAGAGATAGGACGACAGCGTCGTTCCCAATCCCCTATTCCGAGTTCACCACTCGCAACGTCCTCATCGAGGAGTTTGCCCAGGGTATCCCCCTAGCGGACTTTATGGAAAATGGGGGCGGTGTCTTCCAGCACGACATTGCTGACGAGGGACTCGATGCCTTTTTGAGGATGCTGCTGCTGGACAACTTTGTCCACGCCGACTTACACCCGGGCAACATCATGGTTCGCTTCTACCAATCCGCACAGCCAAATCTTCGACTGCGCCGGTCTGCTGAGAAACCGGCCCCCTCGGACGGCAACGACCGCCACTTGGATGTCACAGAGCAGGTTTTGGAACGGCTACGCCCCTATCGGCACCGCAAGGACAAATCAGCGTGGGAGGCCGAGCTGGCCAAGCTCGATGAGGAGGGCTATCGTCCGCAGCTCTGCTTCATCGACACGGGTCTCGTGACGGAGCTGAACGCAGTCAACCGCGACAACTTCCTGGCCCTGTTCCGGGCCGTGGCCGAGTTCGACGGCTACAAGGCCGGCCACCTCATGTGCGAGCGATGCCGCCAGCCCGAGGCCGTCATCGACAAGGAAGTCTTTGCCCTCAAGATGCAGCACCTCGTCCTCAGCGTCAAGAGCCGCACCCTTGCCCTCGGCAATGTCAAGATTGGCGACATCTTGCAGCAGGTGCTGTCCATGGTGCGCAGCCATCACGTCCGCCTCGAGGGCGACTTTGTCAACGTCGTCATCAGCATTCTGCTCTTGGAAGGCATTGGGCGGAGTCTCAATCCCGATGTCGACCTCCTGAGCACCTCGCTGCCGATTCTGAGGCAGCTGAGCGCTCAGAGCGGCGCGGCCATGGCCAAGCATGGTGATTTTTCGATGATTATGTTGTGGATGGGCTTGGAGACGAGGAAGTTTTTGCAGGCTAGCGTTGATGATGTGAGTTTCTCTATTATCCTCCCTCTCCCTCTCCTCCATCAATGGTGAGTTTTTCTTTTGTCATGCTAACAGGTTGTCCAGGTTGAACGATGCGTCAAATACGATCTCCTATCCCCCAATGTGTAAGATTATCAGACATGGCGTTTATAGAGTAGAAGGTAGATTTCTCTACGATAGAGAGGGTTATGTAGATTTTGCGAGGTCGCTTGAACGGCGTTGTCTAATATGGTCCAAATAATGCGATATACTACCTGGTTCTATATACAATGACAAGTACTATCTTGGTGTCTAGCCTGGAATGAAACGAGTGTCTGCAGCTCACGCTGCTCATGTTTCAATCAAAAACAAATCAATTGCGGCCAAAATTCAACTGCCTTAGGGTAGCAATCAATTCTATCCTGCAAGCCTGACGCTGCGGAACAACCAGCGCCGCTTCTCCGCGCTCTCGTTCCTGGACCCGCTAAAATTTCCAAAAGCTCCTTATCGCCTTTGCAGCGCTTCCAGGAGATTTTTTTCCCATTCTACTAGTACCCCCCCCATGACCGGCGCTTAACTGCGTTGCACCACGGCGAGATCCTGACCTTGTTGCGGCGCTTGTACGAACTTGTTTGCAGGAGGCGGTGCATGAAGCTCAATCTGTCATCTGTCTTGTGACCTGTTTTCCCCCTTACGGTTACCAATGGGCGACGCCAGCGACTTTGTCCGCCTTCACATCTCGCCGCTTGACGCCGAGCTGGTCAAGGTCGTGATCCCCGCTGCGGTGCTGCCCTCGGCGCGCAACATCTCCTATCACACCCTCGAGACGTTTCCCGAGAGGCGGTACGGTTTCGTCGACTTGCCGGCAGAGGACGCGGAGAAGCTGAGGCGGAAGCTCAACGGGACGACGCTCAAGGGCTGCAAGATGCGCGTTGAAAAGGCCCGTCCGGAGACGCGGATCGAGCCCACCGGGGCAGAAGATGCGGTCGTCGAGCTGAAGAGGAAAAAGTCCAAGGATGACAAGGACAAGTCCAAGAAGCGGAAGCGGGAGCCGGATGTCCTGGAGGGCGTGGCGCTGCACGATCGCCATGTGAAGCGAGGATGGACCGAGCCGCCGACGACAAACAAGAGGAAGAACAGAAAGGACAAGGAGAGCAAAGACAAGGAGAAGGAGAAGAAGAAGCGCCCCAAGTCCAAGTACACCGAAGGGGAGGAGTGCTTGCTAAAGACAAAGCTGCCGCCGAATACAATCAAGAACTTGACGCCAGAAGAGTTGGAGCACAAGAAGAGGAGCAAGAAGAAGGGCAGCAGCTCGCGACAGGTCGTCATCCACGAGTTTGAAAAGACGACAAAGTTCCCCAGCTTTCTCAAGACTTCTACGACAACGGATCGGAAGCCGGCGGCGGAGTTTGTCGAGGGCAAGGGATGGGTGGATGAGGAGGGCAATCTCGTGGAAGAAGTGAAGGAGAAGGAGAAGGAGAAGGAGAAAAAGAAGAAGCTCCCGCAGCGGCCGAAGAAGGCCCCTCCACCGAAGAAGGCGCCTGTGGAGTCGGACGATGATGACAGCACCAGCAGTAGCGGTACTTCATCAGAAGGCACTTCATCTGAAGACGAAGACGAGTCTGAGGCGGAGTCCGAGGCAGACACGAAATCACGAGTGGAGAAGGAATCGAAGAAGGAGGAAGCGGCAGAAGTTCCCTCTGTAGTCGTGACCAAGGCTGCGGCCGAAGACGAGAAGGAGGAGGACGACGACAGCGATACCTCAAGCGACGACACAACCGATAGCGACGAGTCAGACGACGAAGAGGAAGAACAAGATACAAAGCAAAAGGACCAGTCTTCAAAGGCGACAGACCAAGCAACACCACCATCCTCCTCCAAAACACCCGCCTCCAAATCCACCCCCAAAAGCACCAAACCCCTCGCCATCAAAATCCCCCCCCCCGAAACCCCGACAAACAGCAACACCAAAGTCCACCCCCTCGAAGCCCTCTACAAGCGGCCCAAGCCCGACGGCAACAGCAACAACGACCCCACGTCCGCCCCCAAGGAGGCAGAGCCATTCAGCTTCTTTGGCGCAGCCGACGACGAAGACATCGACGAGGAAACTCCTTCCGGAACCGCTGCTGCTTCTGCTGCTCCCGCCAATCTCGCGCCCATGACGCCCTTCACCAGGCAGGACTTTGAATGGCGCAACGTCCGGAGCGCTGCCCCGACGCCCGATACCGCGCATCCTTCGCGCGCGCAGCGCTTCTGGGGCGCATCGCCTGACGAGGATGAGGACGTCGAGATGGAGGACGACGTGGCCAATGCCCTGCGAGAAGACTATTATCCCGACGACGGAGAAGAGAATCAGGGCCAAGAAGACGAGGATGATGATGATGATGATGATGATGATGAAGGAGAGATGAATCCCGCGCAGGGACGACAGTCCGCCACGACAGACTTTCAAAAGTGGTTCTGGGAGAACCGCCGGGATCTGAATCGCTCGTGGATGACGCGCAGGAAGACGGCGGCCAAGGAGAAGAGGCATCGGGAGAATAAGGCGCGGGCGTCCAAGGCTGTATGAGCGCGCGAGTGTTTCCACGTCCTTTGCGGGAGATTGAGAATGGCATAATATAGGGATCGTTAAAATGCGGAGTGTGATGTTTTGTGCAATGAATTGTTTGTACATGACTTGCTACATTCCAATTCTAACATAGACGACTGTGATAATAATGCGAATACTCCTTCTATCCCGCTCGATCTGTCGTGGTCTCTCATAACTCCATATATTCGTGGCAGATGAAGACTGGGTCTGGCAGTAATGGTACGTTCTGTTCGGAAAGGATAGAATATTAGTATTACATATAAAATATTACATAGGTAAAGGCTTCTCCTGTCCGTGTATTTTCACAATTTGTACCTCCCTCGCTCAATTATCCATATCATCCGCGCACACATGAGGCCTGTTATCCTCCGAACACGTATCCCGGCGACGTCGATCCACCGCCGCACCGCTGCTTCCCACGAGAGCCTCATGTATTCTGGCTCTATCCTCCAAAGACACGGTAGAGGTGCGTTTCGGAGGCGATCCACATCCTGAACTGGGAGGGGTCACTGGCAGATGCTCATGAGCCGGCGAGTTGAAAGGCTCTAGAGCGCCAGAATCTGGCGTTTCTTCCGAATCGGGGCTTCCGAGAACTTCACGATTCCGGCTGGCAAAGAACTTGCCCAGGATACTGGGGAAGAAGTGGTCGTGCGAAGAAAGGGCCTTGGACTCGTCGGCCGGGCAACTGCGACGTCGATGCGCCGACGAACCAAGGTGAGATCCAAAGTGCTTCAAGTTTTTCGTTGAAGACTGGGATACTGTTGAGCGTCTGGCGCTTGGGGCCTCATTCGTGAAGTAGCCTGAAGCGTCGGAGGAACGAAGAGTTTCGCCGTCCCAGCTCATCGACACCGGATCTTCGTCGAAATGCGCTTGATGGTGGCGAGAACCGTCATCGGCCTGCGTATTCATTGCTTGATGGGATGAAGTTGTAGATGTGTCCTCCAGGTTAACGATGGGTTTGATCCATTCGCGGGTACAATGCCGGGAAAGAAGTTTCGGAAAGGACGTGATTGTCGACGCAAGGCTAGAAGATCCAAGAGGGGCCTGTGATGTCTCCGGCTCCTGGTCCTGTATATCGTCATTACACGAGGATGTTGGGCGCGTTTCCGGCGTAGTGGTGACAACTGGGGTGCCGGACGGTTCACCTAGGTGGCCACTGTGCTTCGTCCAGTTAATTGCCGTGACGCTGTGCGGCGAAACCAGCCTTGTCGTTGAAGTTTTGTCTTGCTTCCCTTCGTGCTTGTGGCTGGACCCGGCGACGGTGAATGCCGTCTGCGGTGGGCTCAACGTGAGAGCTGGGTCGGCGACTACAGATGGTCGCGGCTTCATATGTCGATTTGCGTTCTCCCAGGCAGACTGGACCGGCAGTTTGCTGTGAGGAGAGGCGTCTTCCACTTCTGCCTCGGATGTATTGCTGCGTTGTACTGGACTCCTAAACTCCATTAGACTGGCCTTGATGGCGTTCTCGAGTTCCTCGTCATCATCTGACCACGAAGACTCATCTCTGTCCATGCTAGGGCGGTGTTGTCTGAACCCAGCTATGCGTAGCTGGCGAATGATACTCTTTGTGATGAGGGGAACGTCTTTGTGCTCAAGGGTGATATCCGACTCGTCTTGCGGCTGCATGCTGACTTGAACCTCTGATTCGTCTCGTTCAAACCGATTCACCCCTTTACCGGGCGTCGGTCCTGTGACATTGCCGACTCTCTCTGTAGAAGAAGATGAGATAGTAGAAGCATCACTCTGGAGACTAGGGGTCCAGGAGATGGATCGATCTGTAACAGCCCCTGTCACGTCGTCACGAACTGCGGTCTCTACCAGGTACCCTATGCGGTTCGGCTGGACATGGACAAGATGAGTTGACACTCTCTCAACTTCGTATTCAAATTTGCTGGAATTTCTCTTTGCTTTGGTAATATACCAAGCCGAACCGGGGACTTTGGGGTTGATGAGGTAATATGACTTGGGCACGTCCTCTGGCTGATGATTGCTCTGGGTGGCTTTCTGTGGCTTCTCTGCAATGGCCACTTCAGAAACAACGACGGGGGAAGCAATTTGGCTCGTCGCTCTGCGACGTGATGCCTTGGACGCTGGTTGGAAAGACAGGGGGTGGCTCGTCTCTTGCATAGACATTGATCGCTTCTCACTGGGGTCGTTGATGGCCGATTTGGAGATTCGAGCAAGACTGGGGGGGCTGGCGGCCTTGGAGCCAGCGCTTGGATCTGACCTGAGCTTCTCCATGGCGATGGAAGTGATACCAGGCTGTAGCCTGTCAAGGTATGGTCGTAGGGAAATCGAGGAGGAGTGCGTCGTGGCTCCCGCGGTGCTGGGGGAAGTTTTGATCTGGCAGGGTTGACCCTTCAGAGGCGTTATACTAATAGTATCCTGTCTGGACGGCCCAGCCGCAGCCTCATCATCGCAGGCGCTCTACTTGCGAGTGGGAGGGTCCGCAAAGCCGGGGTAGCCAAAGGGGGATGCGATTGGAGAGGAGCCTGGCTCGTGACCCTCCCGTTCCAGGAGATCGGCGAGTGAATGGCGCATGACGTCTTCCATCGCGGCCGCCATGTCTGATAGGTGAAGCTTGTTTTGGGCAGGGGTCCTGAGGGTTGTCGCCGACCCGATCTGTTGGTGTCAGCGAGTGACTCGTGCGGCGAATTAGCGTGGCGGGATGCTGCAGGCGATGCCGGTGAGGCTCTTTGTGACGCAGATCTGGAATCAATCGAGGTTAAGATGATAAAAAAGAGGAGAAAGGAACTGCAACGATACTGCATGCAACAGGGAAGATGAAATCATTTAGGGGGCATAATGAGCAAATCGAGGGCGGAGATGCTCTCTGGAGGGTCGCGGATCGGGACATGGTCGCTGAATAAGGAGGAGGAGATCGCGAGGAAGGCGCCAGGCAGCCTGTATGATGCTGCGCAGTTGCCCGCTGATACTCGCACGTCTCAGAGAGGTACCTAGGTAAGGAAGTTGCAGCCTGGTGAGACGCTTGCCCACCACTCCCGCGGGCTGGAGCTTTTAGTCCTAGAACAATACATACAAGCATGCTATGTAATAGTAGGTACTATTGGCCACTGTTGAGATAAAGCCCGGTTTTGAGGCTATCATCGGTCCCCCAGATCGAGATGCCATCCAAAGTGGTGGATGTGGATGGATGGGACTTGCCTTGTTGGCGGGAACTAGCAATGATGACCTCATCGCTTCACGTGCGCGTGACCATGGCTCGAAATCTGGACAAAGGCTGAAGCACAGACAAAGAGCTAAACTAGACAAACAGCATCGTCAGAAGCTTGATTTTCGCGTGTCTTTTCCAGGAAGATGGAAGAATGGAATGTTTCTGGAATGTCTCTGCTGACGGGGAGGGGAGACCAGACAAGATGCGAGTTTTGGAACCGCATCGAACAGTCAGTCATATTCCACACGGGCAGGTAAGGTATCACTCATGTGATGGACTGCATATGCACGAAACTCCCTGCAGCATAATTGCCTGGTGATTCCCACAGACTATCGTGCCAAGGGCGTCCAGACTCTTGATTGAGGCTCCCGGTGGCGCTCATGCATGCGCGCCCTAGTCAGATCCGACATGCAAGATTCAGCAGCACATTGTTCGACAGTGCTAGTCAAACGAACATCAACTAAATACCTACTAACCTACACAATCCGCAACGTCCTCTCGTCACACCTGTCAAAGTAATCCCTCCCACCCTGTTCATCAGCCAGCGAATGGAACAGTCCCACCCGCCAATACTCACCGTCCGCCTTTCCAGTTGGATACAGCAGCAGCCCGTGCATTACCTCAAGCGACGGAACACCATCCTTGTCCTCCCACTCCTGAGGGTTCCTTGAGACGACACTGGGAGTTGTCGTATGTCCACTTGATACGAGGAGCATCACAATCGCCTCAATAAAACGTCCGCTGGCCTCGGACAGCTGCTTGCCCCGGTCGGCTGTCAATCTCCAATCGAGCGCGCATTGTGCGACATACTGCTCGTCTTCCAGAGCTAGCCACTCGCATTGCATGTCCATGTAAGGCGTTCCGAGCGGCAGCTTTTGGAGCCTCCCCCCGGGAACGCTGCGGACCCTTCCACGGACCAGAAGATGGCCGCCACGGACACGGCCATATGCGTCTCCTCCGTGGGCTTTCGTCTTCGCCTCGAGGATTCCGCACTCGAGCTTCATCTCGTCAGAGTTGTCTAGGTCCAGAGCCCCACGGCGACTGGCCCAGGACCAAGACGGCGCGATATACTTGGATGGACTTGCTAGTCTCTGTATCAACTTGTCAAACGTCCCGCGATCCCTTCTCTGCAGCTTCCAGAGCAGGCCCCGATGGAGATTGTTTTTCCAAAGACCGGCCAGATATGTGTCCCCGCTCTTGCTGGCGATGAGCTTCGCATACGACGACACAGCGGGCAACCGATCGGTTTCGTAAGTGAGCTTCTTTTTGCTGTATTGCAGAATTGGATAATACCAGCCATCGTAGTCGTAGTCACCTCGCCACGGTCCAGACGAGTGAATAAGAGACAGCTCAGCAGTGTCAATGCGGTCCAGCTTGTCATCGATGATCGTGTCCTCTGTCCTCATAATGTCTACGGGCCTCAGAGAGTCCCAGTACATCATGAGCTCCCCAAAGTATAGTTTGCGTATAGAAAACATGTTTTCCTGAAATGTCCATCCCCGAGTTTGCCATACTGAATTCTGAAGCTCAAGAGAAACGGGCCGATCTGAGAAGCTGGGCCCATTGCGTATCGCAGACTCGGCGTTTTCGTATGAAAAAGGCATATGGCGAACGAAGAATGAACCGCTGACGTTCCATTCATCGGAATGGTAAAGGACCTGTATGTTTGGGCTCCGCTCAAGGAATCCCTCGTCTGTCGATGCTGCACGGAGCGGGATGACCGTGACGAGAGAGTTGCGGAAGATGTCTGCCATCATCTGCGACTCCCTCTCCCAGTCGTCCAGATCATCTTGGATGATGCAGAGAGCGTCAATCCAGATGTACTTGACTCCCAAAACCTGCGCAAGGCGAACGGCATCCCGATAGAGCTTTGGTAGGGAATTGATGGGTATGGAGCACTTGAGATGAGCGTAGTTGCTCTTGGTCGTGACGAGAGAGGGGGCTTTTCTTCCCCAGCAATAGCTCAATGCCAGATATGGCTGAGGCTTCTCATCCTTGTCGCCATCGCCACTTTCCACGAGGCGTATTAAGCCCGATGCCTTTCGACTTTCGACGCATATCAGTCTTGTAGGCCGATAGAATGTCTGCAAAGCAGCCTTTTCTTCTCCCTTGCCGAAAACCCACTGCTTCATCGTGAATATGCCCGCAGGAGAGATGACGCTTTCCGGAACGCGCTCGGAACCGATATCAAACATGGAAGCACACGGATCTAGACAAACCCCAATCATTTTATTAGCATTCCACTCGGGCATAGTTCTTCTTCATGCATTCTGGCATCCATACCCGTTGGATTGACGCTGACCCTAAACGTAAGATACCCAAACCTATGCCCGGGCCTCACAAATGCCGGGCTATGCACCGTGAACGCCGAAAGCCCGCTGTTCCAGTAATGCCGTATCCGCACAATCTCAATCACGTCGTCAGGAAGACACCCCAAAGGATATTGTCTGAAGTGCTGGATCATAGCATTCCGCAGCAAAACACAGAATCCGCACCCAGAGTCGGCAGAATTAGCCATCAGGGGAAGATGCGGAACGACATCTCTTCGATGGTATACTAGGTCTGCTTCGAAGCCTGGGACATCTGCTTTCAGCTCGGGCGGCTTCCTGCCTCGAGACGTGTCTTCCTGGACGATTTTTACGTCTCTGAGCTGTAGAACGCTACAGTGCTGGCAGAGAGTTGTTCGGGAGTTACTTAGAATGGACTCTTTGACGGAAAGGAAGTCGTACGAGGAGTCATCTCGTGGAGGCTTCTCTACTGATCGAGGAGTCTTTGCAAAGTCTTCATGCAGTTTTCCGCGGCGGAAGATGAAGAGTCCCATTGTCGATTGCTTGCAATGAGAGAATGTTTGATTGACAACTAACCGGGAAAAGAAGGATACGAAAGAGAAAAAGAAAACATGTGTCTGTTGTTGGCAATGTTTTCTGCACCATCTCGACAAGGACCTGGGTGAGGCTTAGCTTCGCTGTTGCTGCCTAGCCATGCTCACTGCATCGCAGAGATGCCTATGCGATTTAATTTGTCTGTTGATGCAAGTCAGACACCGGTATGAATCGTGGCATTGGTTATCGCCAGAAATAGATCATCACCATCGTGACCATGATAGTGCATGGCTCTCGTCCTCACTGCAGCTCTCATAGGTACGCGTAACAAGAATAGCCCCTAGGTAGGTATATTGGCAATCATGATGCACTGCATCAGCTCTCGCATCGATCAAGGTTGATTGTATTGATGGGATTAAGATGTACCCAGGAATAGATCCAAGTAGTACGGCTCAGTATACAGCTCATATCGCTAATCAAACACCACCTTCTGGCCAGCAAACGCAACATTCTTCTGCGCCTCCTTGGCCTTCTTCCTCGCCTCCCAACTGGGATGCAGCGGCCCTTCGTTATCCTTCTTCGTCGGCTTAGCCACAGGCGCCGGCCTGTCCTGTTCACGATCATTGCCTCGGCCCTGTGAATAGCCTCTGCCACCAGCAGCCCCCGCGGGCCTCCCAGGCAGGCGGCCACCCTTCCTCCACTTGCCGCGGCCCTGGTCCTCTGGGCCTACGGCTCCGCGCTTCAAGTCCCAACCGGCGTCTCGGCCGCCCTTGGCAGCAGCCTTCTGAAGGTGCCTTGCGTTGGCGCCGTACTTCTTCTCCCAGATGGCCTGGCGAGCTCGCTGGCCGCGGCGCTTCTTCCGCGGGGCCTCGATGTCGGACGCGGATTCAGACCCCGAGATGTAGCCTCCCATGAGGGTGGGCAGAAACGTGGAATCGCCCGGCCGAGCTGCCTTTACCGCAGCCTTGGCCGCCCGCTTCTTCTTCTCTTCCTCCTTCTTCTCCTTGCTTGTCTTTTTCGCAGCCGCTGTCTCCTCTGTGTCGTCATCGGTCGCCCTCTTTTGTTTTTTTTTGGGTAATGGCGATGGTGATCGTGAGCCGTTTATGGATTCTGGTTCTTCTTCCTCCTCGTCATCGCCTTCGTCCTCGGACCCTGAGCCAGAGAGTGATATGTCGTCTAGGTTGGGTTTTTCTGTTCCTCGATACTTTGCCAGTACTTCCTCGTCAAACTCGTCCTCGTCCTCGTCAGAGGAGCCGCCGAGTAGATTAGCATACTTTGATACCTCAGATTCCTGGTCTGAGTCATCAAGCTCCTCAATGGTCGGCCGAGGCTCATCCGCATCCGCGTCATCACCCGCATCAGAATCAGAGCCAAAGCCTTCGAAATCGGACTCCTCAGATTCTTCCTCCTCCGCAGCCTCCTCCGCAGCCTCCTTCTTCTTGCCAGTCTTGGCTGGAGATTTTGCGCCCTCTCCATCAACCTGTCCCTCTTCTTCCCTGTTGGCGGGCTGGTCCTCTGAATCTTTCCTCTTGTTCCTCACACGTTTCGACTTGGCCGGAACGGGAACGCCCAGCGTTCCGCAGATGTCGGCAACTGCTCGGTCGAGGGCATGTCTCACAGATGCCGCATTGCAGAGGATGCTTATGACATTGTTCCGGAGGGTGATTTCTTCCTGCGGAAGAGCTGGCCAGGGCACGGGGTCGCGGAGCTCCTGTGGAATGTCTGGTGACGATTCGACGGCCTTGATTCGGATCAGATTCGTGTGCAGGTGGTGTCGCGCCGTGTGCCGCAGATCGAGAGACTTTAAAGAGTCGTCAAGTTAGCTACAATGACAGTCCCCTTGTATGGAAAGTCTGAGTGAGAAACCATTGAATCTCGTAGAGGCGACGCACCTTCAACACTCCATACTCGCGCTCTAGCCTCGTCTTCTTCGCAACTGTGATGCCGGGCTCGTGGAGCTTGATGCTGAAGCGCTTCCGCTCGTGGACCTTTGCCGAACTCAGCGCTCGAAAGATGTCTATCCGGTATTTCTCTAGCTTAATCTGCACTGTCTCGGCGACGGAGCGCTTTCGTTTCGGCATGGTCGACTGTTGACGATGCTGTGTTTTTTTGTTGTGTTTGATGCTGCTCTGGACAATTTTTGAAGCTAAGATAAGATCTGATATCGAAGGAGTTCGAAAAATCGCTGGGAATCCCTGCACGATGGCTGCTAGCGGTGCGTGTGGACTGTGGAGAAGTGACACTGTGTTTGTGCCAAGATTCCTGACAGATCTGATATATATAGCACAGTGTGGCATACCAAACCCGACTTACAGCATGGGGATGGCTTGGACGGTTTCTGGAACTTGAGAATGGTGGAGAATTCACCAGGCTGGGAGGGGCAACAGAGGGAAATAGTGAAGGAAGACTGACATTTGATTACAATTACAACAAGGTATGGATAGTCGAGGTGCATCGGAAACTGTCGACTAATCTACCATTGTAGAAGATCAAAATCGCACTTCTATAAGCCCTCATAAGACTTTCGTATAAGCAACATGACGAACTCGGATGTGAACGAGGCAGTCGTTGCCGCTAATCTCTTCAATGTCGATGGGCTGGTGGCTTTCATCACAGGCGGTGGCACAGGTGAGAGTACATGAGGCGGTTTTCCAGTGTGGAATCGAGGTTCTCTTCAGGTGAATGTGAGATTGACTTGTCCCCTATGATGTAGGTATTGGCCTCATGATGGCCAGAGCCCTGGCCAAGAATGGTGCTCACAAAGTCTACATTGGCGGCCGACGCCTCGAGGTGCTCGAAGAAGCTGCAGCCTCTCTCGGCCCCAACGTCGTGCCAATCAAGTGTGACGTGACATCCAAGGACAGCCTGCAGGAGGCCGTCGACTTCATCAAGCAAGACACGGGCTACCTCAACGCCCTGGTGTGCAACTCTGGCATTGG
Organism: Trichoderma parareesei; assembly: GCA_001050175.1. Classification (NCBI taxonomy): domain Eukaryota; kingdom Fungi; phylum Ascomycota; class Sordariomycetes; order Hypocreales; family Hypocreaceae; genus Trichoderma; species Trichoderma parareesei. The sequence goes on along the minus strand of LFMI01000801.1, from coordinate 24,955 downwards.
CGGCCCCCAGTCGGTCCAGCTCCAGGACGACACAAGTCTCGAGGAGTGGGCAGACTCCAACTGGTCCATCAGCTTCGAAGAGCACACAAACGCCTTCGCCGTCAACACGAGCGCAGTCTGGTTCACTGCGATTGCCTTTTTGAAGCTCCTCGACGCCGGAAACAAAAAGGGCAACCTGGAGCAGAGCTCTCAGATCATCGTCACCAGCTCCATCGCCGGCTTCAACAAGGCCGCTCCTGGAGGCTGGGCATACGGCCAGTCCAAGGCTGCTGCGACGCATGTTGCCAAGCACCTCTCCGCTGCCCTGCCGCGGTGGAATATCCGGTGATTATCAGCGTCTCCTCCCATGATTTCCCCTTTGACCCCTTGGTGTTCACAAGGAGTGAATCTCTATGATTGCAGGTTTTGACTAACGAGTCTCATCTTTATCATCTAGGGCCAACTGCATTGCCCCAGGATGTAAGTCAACGTACCCGCCCCTTTTCTGCCATCGGCACGAGGATAACCTCGGATATGGCAATTGCACACCGTACTGACAAAGTGCCGCCCCCTTTTTTCTCTCTTAGTGTTCCCGAGCGAAATGGCCGCGCCGATTGTCAATCGCTTCAACGAGGGCTCGGATACTCCTGGCAGAGTGCCGACGCAGTTCATTCCCTTGCAGAGAATGGGCAACGACCAGGACATGGCGGGCACGATCTTGTACTTGATCTCCAAGGCAGGGGCTTACTGCAACGGGCTGGTCATTGTCATTGACGGAGGCCGCCTCTTGAGGTTTCCGTCATTGTATTAGAATAGCGGTCTTTGAGAGTAAGAAAGCACTCGAGAGACATATGATGAGCATCAGTATTCTTGGACGTCATTCGACCTGTAACACGATGCTGAAATACCCAAAAACACCATCAACCGCGAATATGCGCCATCAGAGGATTCGGCTCATGCATCTTATCAAGCCGTCTTATAAACCGAACCCCCACGGAGCAAGATGGAGTCGCTGAGACATGGATCAAAATGGAGACTATCTTACGTCGACATGGAAGAATGATGGGCAATGGTCGGTGTCCGATATGAGGCTGGGATAGATGTTGGGGGATGATCAGAGACATCGCCAGCCCCTGACGGTTAGTACGTACGTACCTAGTAGGTAGCCTACCTCTTGTCGTGCAATGGGTGTACAGTACATCCATACAGGTAGCCAAAGGGATTAACCAATGAATAGCCCGCCATTTGATAGATGAACTGCCATGCCAACGACGATCCGTCAATGACGGAAATAGTGGTGAAATTCAAGTCTCGAGCCAATGAGCCTTGAGACAAGGGAGCAAGATGGCCGGGAATTCTCGGCTCAGCGGCTCACCAACGGCTATCTTGCTACGTACGGGCAGTGCCCAGGCACGGTCAACGTATCAGCGTTCCCACAGAAGAACTAATGTTGGTATCAATATTGATACAACATGTCTGTAAACGGAAAGGAGTAGATGATAACCTCACCGGATACTAAAGACAGTCAATAAGACTTACCCGAGGAAGCTGACGGGAAAAAGGAACAGAGGCCCTGCAACGTTCCCCGCAGGGATTCCTTAGGTACCGACTCCCGAGCTCTGGGGCAGCTTTGCTTGGGTCCTTCACAGTGGGTACGAGGCTTGTTGCGCCCCCTCTGAAGAGCACCTACAGTATTACACGTACCCATACTTTGTCGTTTGGCGAGTCAAAGAGTTTGAAGTCTCACTGTCCTTATCTACTGTATGTCATTCAAACAACATATGAGTTTCATATGAGTCTTCTGATAGATGGTTCTGAAACATGAAGTAATGCTGCATATAACGAGTCACGCTCCGGTCTGTACTTTTGCTGGAGTCACGATCCATCTACTTCGGTTGCTCTAAAACCCGCCATTAATAGCCAGATTGGCTCCCAGTTGAGAGACTCCACAGCGGCCGTTAAAGCTGCTGCTGCAAGAAGCTCGGACCAGCATCTCGCAGGTGAATGGAGATTGCTCCATAATATCCCGGCAGTCGGGTGAAGAGATTGGAAGAGCAGCATACGTACATTAGGTACCAAGGTAATACTAGTAGTGTTACTGTATGTACATACACTTGACGGGAAGACGTCATTGATGAAGCATTTGTGAGACATGGCGGTTCCAAGGACAGGCGGAAGCCGGAGCCGTGATGCCAGCTGGGTCGTAGCATGTGAAACTTGAGCTCATTTTAGGGGAGCAGTCAATCAAACAAAGACATGGATCCTGTCAAGCAACAACAGCAACAGCAACAGCAACAGGCTAATGATAACGAAAATGTGTCGGAGCATGTGCGCGGCTGACGAAAACGCGGGTGACGTCGCTCCGGCTGGTGATTGATTGCTCATACAGGTAGTATCTGGGCTGGCTGAAGGCAGGACATGGCGTAAACCCCGCATTCTCGGCCTCAGAGTGCATCGAGCATCTACTCCAGCTGCTTCCTAGACTTGAACTAGTAGTAGCAGGAATAGGGAGTTGCGCTAATAATCCGGAGCCCATTTGAGGATCCCGGGGGTGTTGGAGAGGACGGAATCTTCACACCTTGTACTCGTACATACTATACTAGATCAGATGCTGGGCGAGTCTGGGGAATGCTGGCACTGGATGGTATAAACACCCGACTGCTTGACGCCGGATCAGCGGCGATGCACCGAGCTGGACGTGTCAATACTACATGTATCATGACGCAGAGCCCGTCTGCCGTGTCTCGCTGTTTCTCCTCGGGCACATGAACCAAAAGACACAAGCATCACCTCGTTTCTGAGCAATCAGGTACAGACTTCCATATCTCACTGGTTCCATCTCTCGAGCCTAAACCGGTTTCCCACTTTGCACAAGATGCCCTAAGCCGTTGCGCAGAGACGACTTGGACTCGACTTCGTCAGCCATCGATGCCGTCTCAGCTGCCGCTTCGGCCAACCAACTCGCTGCAAGGCAAAGTATGAGTATTTGCTGCATTGATGCCAGCCAACCTCCTCCTTGCCTCCTCCATTCAGCCGGCAGCAATCCAACCACCCACCCACCGGCGCAGCGCCACGCAAGGCACAGTCAGGACTAACACTCTTAGGCGCCTGGATAGAACGGTCTTTTGGTGGTTGGTGTTGCTGCACATACTGTACATGCATATATGCATACAGTAGACGCTGCTTGGCGGCCCTGTAGGTAGGGGATACATCATCGTCCATCTGCTGCTCCCCCGCAATCCGCTATCCGGCATACCGAGAGCTCAGGAGCCGGTCGTTGCCCGTCCTTGTACGAGTTACACCTCCAAGTCTCCCCGGCCTCCCATCACAGCTGCCTCCGCACGGTGACCATCCCCCAAGCAAGTCGCTCCTTGCCACTTGGTGGAGGGTCGCCAGTGGACGAGAGCTGCTGCCATGCCCATGATCAGCACCGGCCTGCACTGGCCTGCACTGGTTGACTGGATGCTTCCAGGTATTAAAACGGTCGACCTCGCCGGTTGTTCTCGTCGTGACTCTTGCCCTCTGACTCTGACTCTTTCCGTATTCCCGTCGCATCGTGCTGGAAGCTGCTCCTCTTGTCTTTTTCTCTGCCATTCCCTCTCGCTATCTCGACCTTTGTATACGAGATCAGTATCGCGGGCACGCAGGGTCTCATCCTGACTCGTCTTGTGTCGGGATCGTCTCACGTCTCACTGCCAGTAAGCAGTTCGCGATACGCAAATCAATCGCTTGCATCAGGTGCATTTTCAGATCCGGCTTCCGGACGTCGTTATATAATCGCCAGCGCCGTCCTCCCCAAGAGCCCAGCCTTTTGGAGCAACACCTCGGCTTTGTCCATATCTTGGGTCGTACGCCTGCCTTTTGCCATCGCCATTTGCTTCCTCCCACCCAACCCACGCCCCTCATCATCTCCATCTCCCCCGCCAAAGGCCACTCGATCCCCGCGTGTACAAACCACCCCGGGGAGAGCTTCTCGAGTTCGAACGAGACCAACGCTATAATATCCTGTGGCAGCGCCCACTCAATCTCCCAGCGTGCGCCTTGACCGCGGAGTTT
>LFMI01000801.1:0-14703 GCA_001050175.1 Trichoderma parareesei | reverse complement strand
AAAAAAAAAAAAAACCCGACGCATCGCCCGTTATCCAGAGAGACGATTTGCTGTCCCGGTGCCGTGCCGTGGCGTGTCGACGCCTCGCCTCTGCTCCTTATCGAATCCCAGCAGCAGCGCCGACGCCCGTATACGGCATAGACGGGCAAATCTACCTGTAACGCCAGCGGCAGCATCGCCCCATGGACGCGAATCCCGACCTTTTGGTTTCATCTCTAGTATTCTTCTTCCCCCCTCGGACAGACATATGAAATACTCTCTTTAATACCGACATCTCGTCTTTCTTGTTTCCTTGCCGGCGGCCCGGTCGTCCAGTTCTACGTTTGTATCGTTACTCGGGGTCGACATCATCTTTTTTTATGTCGTTGATGGTGTTCGGGAGGAAAGCGAAGAAATCCGGAGTCCGTCTCAGACGTCAAGGCCATCAAGGCCCTTCAGTCTCACCATGGCTTTCTTCAAGCAAGTCTGGACTCTCATGTCCAAGAACTTCCGACAGCTACTATACCGCCATACCATAAAGGTTTTCTTCATGGCCTTTCTCTTACCCATAGCCCTGGCCGCCTTCTTCACCTTCGCCAAGTACCTCTTCGTGCCGCCTGCAATGTTCGGCTTCGGAGAGGTCCATCCAGTCAAGACACTCGCGCAAGCGTTTGGCGATGCTTTTGATAGCGGGCGGCACAAGGTCGTCTTGGTCGACAACGGATTCACAGGGGGCGATATTGACACCGTCTTGGATCAGCTTCAAGCCCAGATAGCTGCACAGGGGCCTCACATCAACGTCATCAGGGCGAAAAGCGAAGACACTCTCTTTACAGAGTGTCGGAGTAGCCTGCGCGGGGTCACCAAGTGTTTCGGGGCTATCGTCATGCGTTCATCCCCCAGTGAAGGGCATGGCAGGATATGGAACTATACCATTCGCACGGATTCCGAGATGCAGTCGAGTCCGCTTAGGATCAACGTTGAGAGATCTGACAATGCGGAAGAGGTGTACATTTTACCCATTCAGCGCGCCATAGACAGCATCATCGTTGGCCTGAATGATACGGAGGCTGCCCAGGCTATGGCCAACACCCAGGAGATGCCTTACACCACCCTGACTCAAGACGAGAGACAGGCCAAGATCAGAGTCATCTTCCACAAGGCCATTGTGAGCTTCATGGGTGTCGCCTTCATCGCCTCTATTATCTGGGTCACATACCACTTGAGCGGCCACATCGCCACTGAGCGCGAGACTGGTATGTCCCAGCTCCTGGACGCCATGATGCCCGTCAGCAAGCCCTGGCAAGCCTTGGCCGCTCGCATCATTTCCCACCATCTCTCTTATTCAATCGTCTATGCGCCTGCTTGGGTAATTGCATCCATCATCATGCGTTACGGTGTGTTTTCCCATACCAGCCTGGCCATTGTCCTCTTTTTCCACCTCACTGCAGGTCTCGCTCTGGCGTCGTCGTCCGTTTTCGTTGCATCCTTCTTCAAAAAGGCCCAGCTCAGTGGTGTTGCTGCCACACTTGCCGTCCTCTTGCTTGGCATCCTGGCGCAGTCTCTTACGCTGCCTGCAACAGCACCCGTGCTGGTCTTATCTCTACTCTTCTCCCCCTGCGCGTACGTCTACTTCATCACACTCATGTCTCGCTTCGAGAGAGCAGCTCTGCCAGCCAACCTTGTCGAGATAGCCCCGGGCAGTCCATGGAAGCTGCCAGGCATCGCTCTCTGGCTCTTCTTGATCGCTCACATTTTCGTCTACCCTCTCCTCGCTGCACTCATAGAAGTCCGTCTTTATGGTACCGCTACGACAGGCCGGAAAGTGCTGGAGCAGGGAGACAGCAGTCTCGGTGAAGATGCCGTGAGGCTCGATGAGTTCACCAAGATCTATCAACCATCCGTTCCTCAGCGCTTTGAGCCCTTTTTGAAGCTGTTATCGAGGCGCACCAAGCCATCAGACCCCGTTGTGGCCGTCAAGCAACTCAGTTTCAACGTCAGGAAAGGCCAGATTGTTGCGCTCCTAGGTGCCAACGGAAGCGGCAAAAGCACAACCCTAGATGCCATTGCCGGGTTGAAGAAAGTAACCGCCGGGTCCATCACCATTGATGGGCACGGCGGCATGGGTATTGCCCCGCAAAGGAATGTCCTATGGGACGATTTAACTGTCGAGGAGCATCTCATCATCTTCGACAAGCTCAAATCACCCAAAGCTCCCGCAAGCAAAGAGGAAATTACCAGCTTAATCAAATCAATCGACCTTGTCCATAAAACCAAGTCCCTCGCCAGAACCTTGTCTGGGGGTCAGAAAAGAAAGCTGCAGCTTGGCATGATGTTGGTAGGAGGAAGTGCTGTTTGCTGCGTCGATGAGGTGAGCAGTGGCATCGATCCGCTATCTCGACGCAAGATCTGGGATATTCTGCTGGCCGAGAGAGGGAAGAGGACCTTGATCCTGACCACGCATTTCCTGGATGAGGCAGATCTTCTCGCCGACCACATCGCGATCCTGTCAAAGGGCACCCTCCGGGCCGAAGGTTCTTCTGCCGAGCTCAAGGATCGGCTTGGAGGCGGTTATCGAGTCAGTGTGCACAAAACGGCGAATCATCAACCCTCTCCTGATATAGTCGGGGTGAAGAAGGATGATGCTTTTGATCTGGTTACGTATACTGCCCCCACGTCCAATCTGGCGGCGCAGGTGATCAGGGAACTCCAGAAGGCTGATATCACAGATTACCGTTTCTCGGGCCCGACCATTGAAGACGTCTTTTTGCAGGTTGCGGAGGAGATCAAGGAGGAGGAAGTATTCGCTGGGGTCAACACCATCGCAGAAAAAATGCCCATCAAGGATGACAGCTCTTCGCAGGGCCACAGTCGAAACACGGGACCGGGGACTGGTCTCGAGCTGCTTAATGGCAGGCGACTCGGCTACTTCGAACAGGCGGTCATCCTGTTCAAGAAAAGGTGGACGGTCTTGAAGCGAAATTGGACGCTATATTCTGTCGCCTTTCTGCTGCCTGTCATGGCGGCAGGATTGACGTCTCTTTTCGTCAAGGGCGATGGCCCGACAGGATGCAAACCCATTGACGCTGATTCAACCTCGGAAGCTGCGGACGCCTTTACCCAGATCAAAGACACCGACAGCCTTTCTTTCCTTGCAGGCCCGTCTAGCAAATTCAACCCGCTGCTGGCCTCATCTCTCTTTCGGCCCATTCTTGCCAGCAGCACCGCTTCAATCATGAACATCGCTACGACTTCTCTCAACAATCTTCATCTTGTCGACACGTACAATGAATTCTACCAGTACTTACGGGACCATAACAAGAACATCACTGCGGGCTTGTGGCTCGGCGACGCCGGCACGAATCCCACGATTGCCTGGGTTGCCAACCTAGCCGTGACGAGCCCCCTCACAGCTCAGCAGTTCCTCGACGTGATGCTAACCAATACGACGATTGCGACATCATGGGCCCCCTTTGATGATCCTTACGACTCCGCCATTGGAAAGTCTCTGAACCTGGTCATCTATATGGGCCTGGCCCTCGCCTGCTACCCAGCGTTCTTTGCCCTCTACCCAAGCAACGAACGCAGGCGCTTCGTGCGCAGCTTTCAGTATTCCAACGGCGTCCGTCCCTTTCCCTTGTGGATGGCCTACCTCTTGTTTGACTTTGTCATGGTTCTCGCCAGCTCCGCAATAGTAACGGCTCTGTGGGCTGGGCTGTCGAACATTTGGTATCACATTGAATACATCTTTGTGGTGCTCCTCTTCTATGGCCTGGCCTCCATATTGGTGTCCTACTTGGTGTCTCTCTTCACCCGGTCGCAGCTGGCCACGTTTGCTTGGGCGGCTTTCGGGCAGGCGGCCTTTTTTCTCGGCTACTTGATTGCGTATGTCTGCGTTGTCACATATGTTGACATTGACAAGATCGACAATACTCTACTGGTCTGTCACTTTGTCATTTCAGCATTCATGCCCATCGGCTCGGTGGCCAGGGCCATGTTTCTCGCCACGAATCTCTTCGCCACGGCCTGCGAGGACATCAACCTCTCGAACACCCCAGGAGGCCTCAAGCAATACGGAGGTCCCATTCTCTATCTCATCATCCAATGCTTGATTCTGTTCGGGCTATTGCTTTGGCTGGATAGCGGGAATGTGGGATCCTCTGTCCGAGCTTTCTTCAACAGGCATAAACACCCAAGCGAGGTCATTGAGTCGGACGAAGAAGTGGTGCATGAGCAGATGAGGATTATGAGTCCGGCAGCAGACGATGGTCTCAAAGTTTCTCATTTGACAAAGTCCTTTGGCAAGAATTACGCCATTGAAAACGTCAGCTTCGGCGTCAAGCGTGGCGAGGTTTTTGCTCTGCTGGGCCCAAACGGAGCGGGCAAATCCACGACTATCTCTTTGATTCGGGGCGACCTCAAGCCAGACCTCAACGGCGGAGACGTCTTTATTGATAACGTGTCTGTGGCGAGGCATCTGCCAGCTGCGAGGGCAAATCTTGGTGTCTGTCCCCAAATCGACGCCTTGGACCAGATGACTGTTCGAGAGCATCTTGAATTCTATGCTCGGATTCGAGGTGTTTCCAACGTCGAACATAACGTCTCTGCAGTTCTGCAAGCTGTCGGCCTCGGCGCCTTTTCAACGCGCATGGCAGCCAAACTCTCTGGCGGCAACAAGCGCAAGCTCAGTCTCGGAATCGCGCTCATGGGCAATCCCGGGGTGCTTTTGCTGGATGAACCCTCTTCAGGTCTGGATGCCGCATCAAAACGAGTCATGTGGAGGACGCTCGAGGCAACGGTTCCAGGCCGGTCCATTCTGCTCACAACGCACAGCATGGAAGAGGCCGATGCTTTGGCCGGTCGTGTCGGCATCCTAGCCAAACGAATGCTGGCTCTGGGTACGCCCGACGACTTGAGGCATCGCTACGGTGATGCTCTGCACGTCCACCTCGTGTCGAGCACGGCGCCCAGGACCACAGACGAGGAGATGAACGTCATTACGTCGTGGATCCGCGAGACCTTGCCGGCAGCCAAGCTTGAAACTAAGATGTACCATGGCCAGCTGCGGTTCTCGGTCCTTTCGAGCCAAGTCTTGTCGCTTACCGAGGATCCCAGTAACAACAAGGTGATGCCTGTGGCGCGCGATATCAGTCAAGGCGCCATTGGCCGACTCGTCGTCCTGCTGGAAGAGACCAAGGCGCGGCTTGGAGTCGAGCATTATAGCGTTAGCACCACGTCGCTCGACGAGGTGTTTTTGGATATTGTTGGTCAGCACAACGTGCAGGAAGAGGATCACGAAGATGCAAAACCAGGGGTTTGGAATAGGTTGCTCAAGTTTGCATCATCTTGGCGCACCGACGACACATGATGGATACGCCCGGCTCACACCCTTCAGCCCCTCTGCCTTTCTGTTATTTACCCAAATTCTGTTAACCTGTATTTTTGCCTGTAATGTTAGATTAACAGCGCTTTTGTCTATACTGTCTGGCACGCGCCCAATGGGCTCTGCGTTTCGGGCAACAGCGAATAATTTCTCTTATTTTGATGATGATGAGACCATGATGGAGGCTAGGGTACGGTTGCCTTGAAATTTCCCATGCACGTCTTATAATGGACAGCGCTTTCGATAAGGATCGCAGCGAAATAGATATACTCCTGGCTGTACTTGGTACACCCTAGATGATGCAGAGTAGGGCATGAAGACGATGAATTACGCCCAAACCTGAGCCACCCTCTCAGAATATGACAGATCAAGCCAAGCCGACAGGCCAAGTCAAAGACCTTCCCAGCTAAAGCAGTACAAACGATTCAGCGCAACAAGAGGGTGAGATATGTATACACATGAACATATATGCGATGGGTATACACCCATGATAAATGCGATAGAAATACACCCCAAAAGAACAAAACAATAATGCATCGTGTATCAACGAGATATAGACAAAAGCCTCCATAAGAATGCCCCAACGCCTTCCAGAATACATCGCGTGTGCGTCCGTGTTTGCCCTTTGATGATTACCCTTCTTTTTTTTTTCTCGTTCTTGTTTAGGTCGTGTTCCCGTTGCTGTTGTCTATTTTCATGGCTCGTCTATTGCCCGAATTCTCAAAAGAACAAGTAGAAAAAGAGAAATCCCCATATGATGCCGGAGAAGAAAAAGCATAAGAACAAGGAAGAAGAACAAGGAAGAATGTATGTTAAAAGAAAAGGGGATACGTCCGATGAATATTGAAAAACAAGGTTTCCGTGTCCGTACCGAAACACCCCGACGCCCCCCCATCCGTGTATGCTTTTTTTCAGGTGTTCCCGCCCTTGAAACAGGCCCGTGTACATGAGACCCAACAGAAAGGAAAAAGAAATAGGAAAAAGAGAAAAAAAGGAGAAAATAATCTGCTCTGAGGGCGTCACAGCCATTAGTTCTTTCAAGCTGTTCACTCACTCACGGCGATTGCTTTGGAAGACTCCGTAAACCAGCCGCCCCTTTCCCACTCTCCAGGAACGTATATACACGATTTGCGCGTTTCGTCATCGTAGATGCCGCGAAGGAGCGTTGCGAGTCTCTTAAAATCGATGGGCTTCAGTATCCATCCATCGAAGCCCGCCTCGACGTAAATGTCCTTGAGCTCTTCGACTAGAGAGGCAGACACGGCGAAGATTGGTATGCGACCACATCTAGAGGCCAGGGGCGAGTGGCCCTTGTGCTCAGATGATGTTTCCATTGCTCTGATTAGCTTAGTACTAGTCAGGCCATCGACAATCGGCATCTAACACACGTGTAAGTTTCAACGTCCTCATGATAGGGTGATGGGATGCTGCATAATGGTCGTTACCTACCTGCATATCCATCAGGACGACGTCAAACGCAGATGAGCCATCGTTGTATCTTGCCGCACAGTCCTGTCCGTTCACGGCATGCTGAATTGTATTACCACTCCTTTCCAGTCGCTTTTTGAGAATCTTCATGTTGATGGGATCATCTTCAGCGACAAGCACGCGCAGTGCGGTGTTGCCGTCTGCAGCAGCGTCGCTGACGATGCCAGTCGCGCGTTTTAGTTCTGTTGCGTCTGTATCGGCTTCAGAAACACTCCCCGTCCTGTTGTGTGGAGGTATAGCTGCAGGGGGGATGTCGATGTATTCGTCTGGAACTTTGATCGCGCGGACAGGCACCCTCGAGTCGCGCACCTTGGCGGCGCCAGCGTCCTCGTCGACGGGGTTGCTCGTCAGCTTGTGGCTGATAGGCTCCTTCAAAGTGACAGGAAAGCTCGTGCCAGCGAAGCTTGCGGTTGTGGGCAGCTGGCCTGTGGCGAAGTAATCCGGTTCCTTGCCGTGTCTAGACAACGGGGTCTTGATGGCGTCGATCAGGCGGTCCGCATCGCTCCTCTGGCTCCCATCCTGACTCACAGCACTGTGGCGGCTTTCGATGCTCTGCCGTCCCACAGATGCTGTATCGCTCATGGTCTTGTTGGGTTTGATCAAGAGTATCTCATCTTCTTTCGCCAGAGGCAGTGAATTGGCCGCCGAGATCTCATCGCTGGAAGGGACGAGGCCGTTGGTAGAGGCGTCGCCTTCCATCTCGGACGAGTCTTTGGGCAGCTGAAACGGCATCTCAATCACGAATCGGGAACCCTCCCCTTCTTTTGACTTTAATCGCAGCTGGCCGCCTGCATTTCTGAGAATTCGAGCAACGACAGCCAGACCGAGCCCTAAGGTCTTCAATTGTTGCCGACTTTTCTCCTTCTCCTCAAACGGCGAACGCAGCTCCAGCTCTTCGGTGCCCACTTGCTCGAGATCACGAAAGAGACCGTCCATCTGCAAAGGAGTCATGCCGCTGCCCGAGTCTTCAACGACAATGTCGATAAGGACTTGGCGATCTTCCCTCACACCGGCGACAAGGACGTCCACATTCACATATCCAGAAGTCGTATGCGCTATTGCGTTTGCTGTGATGTTCGTGATGACTTGTCGAAGACGCCGGGTGTCACCCATGACAAAGCGCGGCAGCCCAGGATGGTGCGTAACCTGATAGTCGATTCCTTTCCTCTCGGCATCGATGCGGAACGGATCCAAGGCTTCGTTGACGCATGGTAGAAACTCAAAGGTTTCCTGCACAGTCAGATGATGACCTTCCTCTGTCTTGGTCAAGTCCAAGAGATCGTTTATAACATAGATCAACGACTTTGAGGCTGAATGTGACTTGGCGAGGTTGTCTCTAGTTTCCTGGTCGAGGGAACCCTCGAGAGCGATTTCGAGGTAGTTAATGATGGCGTTGAGGGGTGTGCGGACCTCGTGCGCCGAGTTGGCCAGCAGAAGTCTCGTCAGCCGAGTATTCTGTATAGCGGCCTCTTTTTCCCTCCAGACTTCGATGAATTTCCCTATACCAGCGAGTGTTAGTTGAGAAGCCGTAACAACGATAACAGGCGCGGGACCATTACCGTAGACCAAGCAGAGCACCGCGGCGGTCTCAATCTGCTCCTCCACCCATTCGCGGCATTTTCCAACGACCAGCTCGTTCCATGTCTTGAAGCTTGCTCGAGGCTCCAGATAACCGACGGTTCCTTCTCGAAGCGTCTTTTCGTATGGATTTCCCGCCCATCGAACCTCCTGAATCTGCCCTCTGCGGAAAAACACGATGAAATCGTGACCCCCCTCGCTCAAGGGGACGTAGAGCAGTCCTGCTATTACCTGGAAGCCCAGGGGGTACTGCAAGTCTGGAAAATCTTCTCTAACATCCTGCGACGCAACCACCGATGTCAGTCGACGCATTCGAAGGTATTCAAGCATGGCCAAAGCTTCTTGGCTTTGTTCTATGACGCCCAAGATCTTTGTTTCACCCCTAATGGAAAGCAAACCAAAGTCGGCGTCGAACAGCCTGAGCAGATCGTCGGAAGAGGCAACGATGTATCCGGTGGGGTTCTTATCGGTAGGGGCAGTGTTGATGAGTTTGCGGGCCTGCAGCCGGGATGCATACGACAACCTCTCAATGTTCCTCGAAGCCGTGTCCCCCACCAAGCGGCACATTTTCCGTATCGGAAAAGAAACTCGCATGCCGTGGTTCCCGTACGAATGGCATGCCATCAGGCCCCAGAGTTCGTTGAAAGCGTTGAGCGAGATTGACATTGATGACCGCACAGCCATGTTGGCCAGGTATTTCAGGTGGATCGGGGACATGGCTCGTAGATACGCATGGGTCATGTCCAGGGGTACGTCGAGATCCTCCTTGGTCCGGCAGACGATTCGGGCAGTCTCCAGGTCTCGGTCGTAGAGCAGGCGGACCTTGTTCAGTTTGTAAAGGTCGCGTGCTTGGGCGGGGATGTCAGATGCTGGGAAATGAAGTCCCTTGTACAGATCGGTGGTTTTGGAAGCGTCGACGAGCTCGGCTACGACCTTGCCGTTCCACGAAGAGTCAAACTGGTATATCATGATCCTGTGAAAGCCAGTGAGTTCCTTGACTATGCCAATGAGAACTTTGAGGAAGATGTCGAGATCAGGGGCCGAGCAAAGCTGCTCTTGGACCTGGGACATGATGTCAAAGACCTGCATTGCACCCTGATCGCCTCGCCTCTTTCTGGCGCTTCGCAAGATCCTCAGCGGTTTGCTCAGGATTTCGGTGCTCTCTTCGATCTGCTCAAGCGTGGGATTGCCGTTGAGGGTGTCGGCGGCGGTGGGCTCGGTCTTCTCTTCCGGCGGCCGGAGAGGGAACTCTTGGTCATCGTCCTTTTCAAACTCGCAAATGATCATGTCAGGGTGGGCGGCATTGATGTGCATGGCACACCAGAGCTTGACGCTCTTTCTATCCTTTTTACCCCGGATGGACAAGCCAAAGACTTCGGGTCCATTGGAAGCCGGGTCGGCATCCTCGTCTCGGATAAAGTCAATATGGTCTAGGAGGTTGTCTTGCTGCTCATCGGTCAGGATGTTGAGGAAGCTTTCGAGTCGAAATAGTTGCTGAGGCGTGTAGCCCAGGATCCTTTTACTGTTCTCGCTAACATACCGCACAACAAACTGACCTTCAGCCTCTTCACGCATCGCCAGCAGGACGCCAAAGCTTTGGATGGCGCCTGGGATGTGGATGGGCTCATCTTCGCATCTCTGCAAGACTCCGTCTCTCCCCGTTATGACGGCATGCCCTTCGTCTGTTATGACATGTGTAAAGCGCGTCGCGATATGGATAGCCTCCTCCACGGACCGGTCATCCGACGCCACTGATGCGTCGGTCGGCTCCAACGACTTGTCGTCCCCAGCGTTCTCGTCGGCAGGCGCTTCCGACCCATCTTCGTCTTCCCTATCCGAAATGGCCAGATTCAGCGCTATCGGAATGGAACTATGGCGAGCGGCGTCCGCCTGCAGACTGCTATAGGGCCCGCTCATTGCTCTCTTTCGGCGGATCTGGGCAGCTCTGTCGCTTGGCGGGGGTGGTGAGGTGGGCGACATGGGCTCAGCATCGGATCTTCGCGCATCGGACCACGAGTCTGTTCGGGTTGTAGAGGTGAGGAGGTGTACTGGTATGCCGGGGCCCTGTTTATCGGCGTCGGCCAGGTGTGGGAAGAGCTCCTCGTGGGACAGCGGATCAACGCGGACTACGGAGCGAATTGGGAAGACTCGGTCGGCGCCGGCGAGGTCAGAGGCGGGCGAGGAAGTCGAGTCGTGGCCCAGCTGCTGGTCAGACGCAGCGGAAGTCGGCGTTGGGCCGTCGTCCTCCATCTTGGCCTCGGGTGAAGGTTGGCCGTCTGGCGGGATGGATTCGCTCTCGACTCTCTCCGACTCATCCTGGTGCGACGAGCTCATCTTACGAGAGAGAGTGTTAGTTGTTGAACCAGCCGAGCGGTCGTGCAGCGTCAAGCAGATGCTCAGCCAGAAGAAGACATGCCGTATCCGTAGCTTAAGCGAGTTGCATCTTGGATAAGCCAAAGACAGGATCGAGATTGGAGAGCAAAGGCGGGCGAAGACTGCAGTAAGGTAAGCAGGGAGGGACTCGACGTCTCAAGGGAGGCTGAGGAGGTCGGGAGACGGTAGCGAGATTGCAGAGGCCGTACGAGGTCTGGCTTGAGGAGACGCGACGGAGGCGACAAGAAGTTGGAATGGGATTGAAAGGGCTACCTAAGACGAGGATTGGAGCACCAGCAGAGGACAAAGGCAAGGTTGAGGCAACACTGGTTGACTGGATGGAGGTACTTCGCTCTTGCTGCGTTAGTCGAGGCTATATAGGTACCCTAACTGGACGAGGCTAAATCCCTGCAGATCTGCGTACAAGTCGTCGCCTTTCCTACTAGCCTCGCTGTACCTCGTGCGCAAAAAGACAAATGGGAGGCAGCAGAGATGACACCCGACCTTTCTAAACGCGATATCTCCGGGTCCATTCGTGGGCTGCGGCGAACGAAGCGCATCGACTGCAAGGCACGGAAATCCGTGGCCACGGGCACGAAATCCTCCGTAGTGACTGTTTGTGCTCCCAAGTGGCGCATGCAAGTTCGAGCAGAAGACGAACAATCCGCGTGTGCTCCAACAAGGAACATACAGGTAAGGTACCCTACTATAATTGAGATACTACCTACCTCATGAACGTCCTCGACGCTCAAGTCAAAAGTACTCGTACATACTTGTGACACAAGCAAACCTGAATCTGCAAAGCCCGCGACTTCAGGTACCGCCAGCAGTTGTGGGAGGTGAGGGGTAGAGGCGCATGTGATTTCGTGTCTCGGCCCACGTCCGCATGCAAGTGGCAGCTGCTGCAACCTCTTGCTGTAGATTTTAATTTATTTTTCATCTCGCCCACTGTGAAAGATCTTCACTTTGGCTGCAACTACCTCATCGAGCTCGTATTCTCCATCCTCACAGATGCCTGCCAAGACGATAACAGTCTGAGAGAGGCTGCAACATGAAGCTTCCTTCACCGATACCGAGAAAAAACATCTGTCATTTGCATGGAGGGGTAAGAGTCTACTAGGTACTACCTACCTAGGTAGTAGCTGTACTAGTACATAGTATGTACATAAGGTAGTAGCTCAGACACGCATACTATGCAGATCTCTCTCACAGCACTTAATATTGAAAAGGCGCTGACTGGAGGTGAACAGGTTTTCCTCATCTCTTGTCCCCCTTCAGCTTATTCTCCTTCTTGTGTACCGCTGTAATCATCAATGAGGCCATTCCGCTCGTCACTCCCTGGTGTTTGCATGCATATCAATATGGCTGAAACCCGACGTCTCAGAACGAGCCACTCCAGTCATTGTCTCTCCTTGTACTGTACTGTACAGCTGATGGTGTGCCCGCTACCCGTCAGCCACAACCACAACAAAGACTGGGGATGCCGGACCAGATTCTCCGGCCAAAGGGCGAACCGCGTCTCACTGTGGCGCCTGATGCCTGTGGCGCACAAATGCCATTGTGTGGCCAACGTCCTGCTGTTGGACTCTGCCTGCTGTGGCGCTCGAGTCTCAATACCCAAGGTAGTCCACGATTTATCATCAAGGGAGACTCCACAGCTGTACAGTGAAAGGTTTTGATCTCTGTCCCATTGAAATGCCTGAAGGGTTTTCATCTTCTGCTGCCAAAAGGCACAAATCCTCTTCCCTTAGCTGGGTACGGAGTAGGGGCTGTTGCTTTGTCACGAGCCACGGCTTGTGCCGCTTCACACGGGGCTACTATACGTAAGGTACATAAGGTAGGTAAAGAAGCCAAGGTGGTATAGCATAGGTGATACAGTGAGGCATCTGATGCCCGTATACAAAAAGCCTCCTCACCTGATGAGATACATCGTCTTTGCAAGCTTGCGCCCCGACTCGGTTTCCAATTGTTCCATAATATAGTGTCGAAGTCAGTAGCACGTTGTTCGTCCTGTAATTCTTGCACGGATCAACTACGATAGCGGTGGGCCTCGAAGTGAAATCACCCTCAGAACATCTCACAGGGACTGAAACGAGCAACAGATGACTGCGTTTTTCAGCAGGCCTCTAGGTAGGGTGCAATCGAACTGACACCATCTCACAGGGTTGAGGAAAACATAGCATGGACGCAACGCAAGCACAGAAGGTCTGCGACGTTCAATCTGGACATCTTTTTATCGAGGCATTATCAGCATCCAAATCTAACTTCTCGGCGAATGTTCGATAGTTGAAAACTGCCAACGCGTCAGGAGGCCAAGCTCTTTGAGTTGACTATATGTGTGGGGTGCCTCGTATACCACCCGGGAGGTTCTTGCGACGCCAGCCATGATCGTGAGCAAGTAAGGCCAAGCTGCTTGAGCCGGACGATGGCAACATATTCTCGGATATTGTCGCCATCAGCCTCCCCTAGATTGTGATAATGTGCTGAACGCCTGTTAGGCAAGGACAAGATTGCTGCAATCAATTCTACCTAGCTGACTGCTTCTCTTCCTTCTCTTATCTCTATCAGAAGGTACAGCAAAACTTTGATATCCCCAAATAACCAACTTGAGCTCTCAGAGAGCTGCCGCTGGAAAAGGCATCGCACTCGTGTCTCGAGAAAAAAGACGGGCAATGCTGATAGCAGAAGCTTCGAATCACAGACTGAACAGGGTTCCGGATCAGACAAAGTAGATGTTGGAAAAGATTTCGACATACGTACGTACCGCAATAGCCAGGATGATCATTGACGTAGACACAACGAGAATGGTCAAGAAGAGACATACTGCCTTGGGTACCACATCTGAGGAAACCTGGTGTCTATCACTCTATAGGTAGAGTATGGAATGACAGTCTTATATACCATTCATCTGCTGCGTATAGATATCTCTGTCCAAAGACTTCCCCAAGCACTTGGCTAACGTAACTCATCAAGGCGATGACAGAACACTCGACAAGCAAACTTGTTGGAATTGTCCTCATGTAGTGCCTTTCACAAGTATGACTGGGCTAAGTTGGACCAGCCTCTCGATCATTGCGGATTTGAGTATCTACTATCATCACGTTACGACAATTGGGCATAGCGTACGTCAATACCGTCGCGCGAGGTTGTGAAGATGGGAACTGACACTACCGTCCTTCGTATCTCCCATCCTGTCAACCGCGGGAAACGATCGATCACGTTTATATTATCGAAAGAACCAACAAAGAAGCGCATTTACAGACTCGTCGCCCCGGCATTCTCGACTCTTCTCAATCTACCCAGGCATCCGTCTATTTACATCTGACTCGGCTTTTCTGGCAAGCACCAAGATAAACCTGATATTGGCAAGTTCATGGCGCGGAGGAGCCCAGCCAAGCATAGCCAAGGGCTTCGTTTTCCCTTCCCCAGCAATCTCAGTAACTTTCTGCCAGATACCTGCTTTGTATTTCGAATATTGTGCCCAATATGGCAAACGATGGACGGCCACCCCACGCCCGTTCTCTAGCGGGTACATCCGATAATACATGGTACGTAAAACTGCTTCTGACCGTTACACGATCCTTGTTTCTCATCGCCAGACGAGCGTCACCCGACTCTCCTAGGAGTTCGTGAGATAATGGCCAGAGAAGCCTTTCTCGAGCATATCAATCTCATCTACAAAAGGACTGGGGTGAGTACAAGTACCGAAACTTGGCTACAGGAAGGCGAATTACTTGGTGTGGCATCTTAGTGCTGTATCCTCCGTGGTGCATGCAGTACCGAGATGGATGGGGTCCGATTGATACTGTCCTATACCCACTTGCTCCTCCAGTTCGTGGCGGCTAGCACTATTACTCGTACAGTAGCATCCCAACCACAAGTCCCATGCTGCCCCCCCCCCC
>LFMI01000799.1:119548-131072 GCA_001050175.1 Trichoderma parareesei | reverse complement strand
GGGGGGGGGGGGCAGTTCAGAGGAGTCGAGGACGAACTGGAGGGAGCTGCAGAAGGGGATTGGCAGCAGGGGAGCTGTGTAGGTAGGTAGAGGGGGGGAGAGGGAATGCTCTGATATGGTGAGGGCAGAAGCATGAGACATCCAGATGCCTCGCAGGAGGGCAGAGGGAGGTGGTCCAAGACAATAAAAGACAGCCGACGAGACACTTGTAGCTGCTGCATGTACCAGCTCTTTACGCGTCTCCCGAGGCACGACGCGATTGGACGGCTGTAAGCCAATGGACGCGTGGGGATGCGTGAGGCCATGGAGGCGCCGGTGATGCGTGACCAGGGCCGGCCAGGGGAGAGGCCTGTAAGCTGCAGGCTGCGCGGGAGATGCCTTGATGGGGTGCATGGCAGGGGGTGCGCCGGGGCGGACGCGAGGCGGACGCGACAGGTACAAGTGCGTGCATTAATTTTGACTCAGGGAGTTGAAGAATTTGATGATGCTGGAGGAGAGGTGAGTGAAGCAATGCTGGTGATATTGAGATGATGATGATGATGATGATATTGCATATCATTTCTCCCTACCTACTAGGTAGGTACCTATTCAAGTACCTAGTGGAAGCGATATCGATTAGATTTCATCCGCCGAAGGAGCGAGTACATACCTAAGTACTATTACTAGTTGCAGATTTCAGCAGCCCTGGAGCAGATGCAGCCATCTACTCGTACGAGTACCTACAGGCAGCCCTCCCGCTAAGAGCCACCACGCTCAGCCACTGTAAAACAGCCCTAGATGACGTCGCGACCGCTGTAAGTTCACTGCACCTCAGCCCAGACCAGCCCGACCAGGGGCCTCTCGGCTAGCCCCGATCCCACTCACTTTGATTGATTGCATCGCCAATTAACGCGTCCAGCCGCATCTTCAACCTCTCCACCTTCGCTCAGCCCGTCATTCAGCCATCATCTTGACCTGCGGCTTTCACGCCAAATCCAATCTTCATCCCCAAGAGGACACCCCAGTCGCACCACGCAGATGCATCTGCGCCCTCGTCGATGCCCATTGGCTGCATCGCGACTCGCTTCTCCCGTCCAGGCCAAATCAATCTCTTCCTGTCCTGCCTCGTCTGTCTCACCGGGACTATTGAATTGCCTTGGCGGCATTGCTGCAGCCCAGCTCGGAGCTCTGTCTCACCCAATGGCGGCGGGGAGGAGGAGACGACTGCAATTCTGACCCTCGTTTCAGTTTCAGCTGCATCTCGTTGAATCGAATCGATCCGTCGATTCCCTCAATCCCACCACGCAGTTGTCTCGTCCTTCAACCATGTCTTGCCTGCATACACTTTCCCCTCTCCTCTCCCCTTGGGTCTCAGACAGCGGCGACTGCCATGAGTGCAGGTCGACGAGATGTCAGACATCCGACAATTTACAGAGCATACCAAGCAGACTATAGGTACTCAGTTGCCCCTTCTGCAGCGCTTGCTGCCGGTACGTCAAGCCTCTCGGAACTGGCCATCAGTTCACCCTGAACACGTCGTACCAGCCTCGTCTCCAGTCGTGGATATCCTCTCCTTGGCCAGGCCGAAATGTGCTTCAAATCACTGGCGTCGGGCAAGTATTGCTTGATTTCCCTGAAGCACAGCTCGGCCACATTGCGCGTGTCGACACCGACGGATGGCAAAGTGGACGCCGGCAGCTGAAACGATCCAGAGCTAGGCCCTGATGCCGCCAATGTCGTCGGCCGACTTGGGGAGCTGTATCGGCCAGATCAAAGGCCGGTTTGTGCTCCTTGATCCAGTTCAGCGTCGTCTGCTGGGTCGGAATATTGGAGCCACGTACGGAGTACACGCGCTGCTATTGCCTGTGCCATGGGGAAACTACTTTCAAAGGTCTACCCCGACGTCCTTGCCCGTGATTGCTGCCGCTGTGGCAGGAGATGCAGCCCCTAGTGATGGCATCATGTGAAAAGCCCTCTAGGACCATACCGGAGCCAAGTCGACGGCACCATTTGCAATCTGGACTCCGAGTTGGCTTCGATGTAGGGAGCCGCTGAACTGCTCTACGCGATCCGACTTTTCAGATACTGGGAGCCAGGCTCCCCTGCCTGTCAGTACCGGGGTGACGGTGGCCCCGATGACATGATTCCACACTTGCCACACTGCTATCGAGGGACTGCCTCTTGTGGAGACCCCACGATTCACACATGCGTGTTCTCTGCTAGCATATGTTGTAGAGGATCGAGACGTCTGGCTGACCGTCATTATATATTTTTACCAAGTGATCAACGTGCAAACGTTGTTAACAGTCAATTGCATCTGAGGTATTTGGGACTTGAAAGGAGGTAAAGGTTCCGTTGGACCTATTCATGCTCTCTGCATCCAAGCCGTACGCATTTATACACAAGATCCAATCCATCCATAGCGAGTCTCTTATAAACCACAAGTTCAGCTCACATCACCAACGCCATCATGCCCCCTCTGGCTCATCTACCACCCCCCTCCCTAGCCTACACCGACCCCTCCACCAAAGACGCGCTCGTCAAGGCTCTCACCTCCATCTACATAGCCTTTGGCCTGTCCGCCTGCTACCTCGTCGTCCACTTCATCCAGGTGGTGTTGGATGTTGGTAGATGGAAGACTGTAACCCAATTTTACCCCGATCGTGACGTTTCATTGAACACATAGGACATACCTACAGTAGGTAGGTACTGTTATATTTAGAGCACATGCCGATCCACGGCATCCGATGCGATGCAGCTTAGTATATCATTATCTACCGCTTCGTGCCAACCACCTATAAAAGGACAACGCTCAGCGGCCCCCAAATCGCATCCATCCACAAACGCGCCTGGCCTTGCCAACGGGCCGCCCCTAGTCGCACATTCTTGTCCAATCGTCCATCTCTCCAAAAGCAAGGAAATAAATACTACTACATGACGAGGCGCCTACACTAACCAGAAGAGCGCCTTATAAAGGCTGCCACACCAACAGATACCTACGTGTCCTCGGGCGACGAAAGTAAAGAGGGTGTCTTGACAAGAGGCCAACTAATGACTTGTTGTGGTGTTTGGTCGGTGGTGGAGATTCCAGCCATACATAGACAGCATGTCCCAATTTGGAAGGTTTGAGTCCAAGACAGCTGGGGAGCATTGAGAGCTTGTCGGGGCATGCTACCTACAGGTACATTACCTACCTACTTTGCGCCGATGAAGAATGACAAATCTGACAAAGACAGATTTGGTTTTCTTTCGGAGATTATGTTTGTGTGCAATCGGCCAGGCGAGGTCGTCTTCTACCATAGGTTTGCTTTGATGTATTACTTGTAAGTGAATACTTGCAGTAGGGCCGGACTCTATGGGGAGTGTCATGTCAACCCGGTTCATGCGAAGAGCATTGCATTACTAGGTACCTACCTACTCGTAGCGATGTTATTCCAGGTGGCTAGAATTAGTACATGTAGCCGGAGGAGAAGAACCGGGATCCCGCCATATTGACTGACAGCTTCCACCACGTTCGGCATCTTTGGGTTGCGCAAGGCTAATATACCACCTGCCTACATGATTTGTTTCCATCTTGGGTCCAAGATCCATTTGCTACTTTCAGTATCACCTGTAGTCTCAATTCTACGTCTGCCAATCATGGCTTTGTGTACGCATAGATGCACATCGTTGATGGGACTTTGAAAACTTGATGATGCTGCCAAGGGGATGCATATAAGTCAACGCCGTTGTGCTCTCAAAGGTACAGAGCATCGTGGCTACCTAGTTGGGTACCAACCAAAACACCAGGTTCACAACCACTCTAATTCCAGCTCAAAGAATTGAAATCCATATGCTATTATTTTCCCGTATTGTTGCTTTACCTTGATTTTTCTCCTGATTGCCCGGTTTGAGCCCAATACATAATAACGGCTTGAGCCGCAAGTCTCATTGCAGAACTCCGCCGGAAAACTTCATCTCACAACCCATCCAATCCTCACAATACCAAGCACTTGCTTCCTCCTACATCAACTACCTTACAACTCCCATCCTAGTGACAAGCAAGGCCCACCAATGTCATGCAGAAGCATGTTGATCATGCTCAGCGGCAAGCCTAAACTCGCTACCGAGCAAGCAACGGCATTCGCTCCCGCACAGCAAACTCGCCAACTTCCTCATTGCGGTTAATGAATGTGCTTATATCTTACATTGCGACTGATCCTACAAGCATCAACCCATGCTGTGTGTCTTAGCGAGCCGCTCTAGGCAACAGCATTCATCATGTTACTTACACCATCTCTTCAGCTTCTCCCAGTTCTCTCCAAACTCCAAGAGAGACAAAGACCACGTATCAAAAGCCTACGCCTACACAATGGCCAACAAAGTCTCCTGGCACAACCAAATCCTCCCCCCAATCAACTCCTCCGCCTCAGAGATCCGCATCCTCCAAATCCTCCCCGGACCACCATCATCATCCCCCGTACAATGTACCTTCCGCGTAACAACCCTCGACAGCGAAAAAACACCCTACGACGCCCTCTCCTACGCTTGGGGAAACGACAATCCAGAATCTCATGAAAGCATCTTCTTCGGAGACACCCCAATCGGTGTAACCCCCTCCCTGGCCAATGCCCTCCGACGGTTACGCCTCCCCAACGAGACGAGAAACATCTGGGCCGACGCCCTATGCATCAACCAGGCAGACGACATCGAAAAGTCCCTCCAAGTCTCCATGATGGGCCGCATCTACCGTCAATCTACCCAAGGCGCCATCTGGCTCGGGCCCCTCGGAGCCACATCCCCATCCAACGCCCAAGCAGCCCTCGACACGCTCTCCTGGATCGCCGGCGAACAAGACCCTCCCCCCTGGCTCGCCCACGAACCCAATCGAATCGCTGCCAGCTCAGCCCTCAAGGCCCTCCTCAACGTGTCCTGGTGGAGTCGCATCTGGACCGTCCAAGAAGCCATCCTGCCCCCCAAGCAACCATATACTGGGGCCCTTGCTCCCTCCCATGGACCACCCTCGACAAGGCCTCCGACAGCTTCTTTAACGGCTCCGCTCCCGCCATCCACGCCGAGTTCTGGGCCAACGGCTGCATCCTCAACCTCCAGGCCGCACTGCGCGGCCTCGGCGCCTCCCGCGGCGAGGGCCTCTTCCAGCTCCTCTGGCGCTGGCGATACCGCCGGGCCACGGACCCCCGCGATAAGGTCTACGGCCTGCTAGGCTTCCGCAGCGACATCTCTCTGCCGTCGGTGAAAATGTGCGATTATACCGTCGACGTGCGCACGCTATATCGAAATGTCACCATCGACCTCATCAACATGAGCACTGATCTGCAGCCCCTGATTGGCCGCGGCGGCGAGGGCTCCGACATCCCCGGCCTCGCATCGTGGGCCGTCGACTGGAGCGGCGTCGATGATCCCGCCAGACGCAGCAGATGTAACTTCTGGGACCATCGTCACTGGTGGCACTCTGGCGGCTTCGAAGCGGACCGCGGCATGTATGGCGTCGGTGATGGTCTCAGAGTCGAGGACAACGGTGCTGCTCTTCGCATTTGCGGCCTCAAGCTTGGTAATGTTGCTCTCGTTGACGAAAGTTCGACTGACGTGCCGGACGGGGACTCAGTTGCGTCCATCTTCCGCTCATCCGGTAACCGCTGGGGAAGGCTTCTGTCGCGATATCAAGCTGAGTTTCCAGAAAGCCTCTCCAACGGCGGCATGACGGCCTTTCTAGGCCTCATCATGGGGAACTTGAGGCCCGACGGATCGAACGACAAGGATGACTTCAAGACATGGGTGATGCAAATGGTTCGCCCGCAGGCCATCTTCATCACCGACAATGGGTACATTGGCCTTGGCCCGCCAAACGTCAAGCCCGGCCAGGGCCTTTGGATCGTTGGCGGATGCAGAGTGCCTGTTATTTTAAACCTTCTGCCAACGACTTCGAAGCAAGAGTCTGAGGCGAGCTTGAGTTTTCATAGCGAATGCTTCGTCTATGGCATCATGAAAGGAGAGGCCGTAGAAGGCAGACAGAATCAGGTGATCGATATCCTGCTGCGTTGAAAATGGGACACATGCTCTGCTGGCCATGAGGCAAAGCTGAATAGAAGAATAGGGATGCGAGAAGAAGAGCACAAACAACATAGCGAAGCAATTAATCACTTCTCACCAAGCGATTATGTGCACCTTATGTGAGTTAAGGATAATTCATAGAGCTATAAGTATTGCTACTCAAGTGCAAGTCAATAGCAGGGTCATCGCGTGGGGGTATTCGAGTGTGTTCGTAGGCAACCATCCACGTCTCTTCACTGTCCGATTCGGGAGAGATACGAAGCCTTGACCACCAGTATCGCTCAATTCTTCTCAGTGCGTTTTGAAGACCAAGAAACGCCTTGGACCACCGTCTCGACATGCGTAGGTGTATTTGTGGACATCAAAAAAAGACTCGCGTCACTCTTAAGGATAACACTTGCGGACCAGGCTTGGAAGTTGAGCAACGCCAACAACAAGGTGCTAGAATGGCTACAGCGCAACACGTGTGGCTTTTGAGACCATGTTTAGGCTGTTGCCCCCAGTTGATGCGGCACAGACTTTGGAGGAGTCGTTGTCTCAACGTCTTCGTGGAGCCCGTGCTCTTTCCTTTTCGCCTTGGCCGGAGCAGTCAAGTCATCTTCCAGGCCATGAACTCGTCGGTTGCTCTTGGGCGGCGGGGTGACATCTTCGTACGGGGATTGTGCTCTGGCGTTTGCGCCCCGTGCAGTCACTTCGTTGGCAGAGCCTTGAACTGCTCGGACCGCACGCGGGGCCAGCTTGGCCGCAGGATAGATCATTGGATCGTAACAGACGTATTGCTTGGCTTGCTCCTTTTTCGAGGCTCTCCGAAGGTTCTCGCGGAGGATAAGTTCTTGCTCGTTGCGCACCAGTGTCACAAGGGGGGCGCAGCAGCCGTCGGCGCAATCTTGCTTCTTCGTGCCGTTGATGCCAAAGTAGCTGCGGACAGCATATTGGAGCGAGCCGATCGTACATCCAAACACTACGCAGAGCGTTAGTTGCAGATTCGTCTCGCGTGCTGTCCGACATACGGGGCAAACAAGCTCCAAATCCTGCCGCATCTGCTAAACAATAAGGGACAGCCCTGGAATCGTCTACTTCTTGGTCGCAGATGGCCAGCTCCAAGCGAGTCCACGCTCGAGCATACAGGGCACAGAGCCCACAGGGCGCGTTGGACGCCAGCTCGGTGTACGGATTCACATCTCTTCCATACCGGCTCACCAGCCACTCGGATGCTTGCTCATCCGGCGGCTTGAAGTTGGGTGTAGCGTGGCAGAGCTGCAAACAGAGAGAGCAGCGCAGCGAGGTGAATTCCAAGTCCTCGTTCGTCGGGCAATAACTCATGGTGCCGGTTTGCTATCCGATCCATAGTCGAAAGGCAGTCGATGATCGGTAATCAAATGGTGGTCCGAGGTTTGGAAGTGAAGGCAGTCGGCTGACGAACGCAAAGAGGGGATGTCGTAATGACGTTGATGCTTGGGCTCTTAAAGCTGATGACGGTTCTAAGATTGTTAATGACGAAGAGAACGAAACGAATGGTACGTGAACAACCTGATCATGGCATGGAACCCTCTCCGCTTGAAGGGAGAAAGAGAAGGGGACAGAAGATGACGAGGCGGAATGAATAGCCTGAGGGGAAAGTTGCTCCCTTGGTGCCTACCTCTTCAGGTACATGCACCATTGCAACCTCTCAAGCGCAGCTTCCCGTTATGAAGCGCGTGTACTTGCAGTGTACTCGAGATTACGCCAGGAAATTGCAAACAAGCCGCGTAGCGCAACAATATTATGAACACTTGATGCCCCAAACAGCAACTGCTTCTTCTTGCGAGCACGCGACACCGGGATATCGGTTGCTTATGAGCCCGATAATGGCTCGCCAATCGTCGAGTGCGTCCTTGCGCGCCCGCTTCAAGTCCCTGCTGTGCTAGGCGGATACCAACTAATCGCGTGTGGACAGTATCGTCTTTGTCCATGGCCTACAGGGCCATCCATCCAAGTCATGGACCTACCACCCCAGGGCAACCAATGTAGGAGGCGGAACAAGGAGAAAGAGCGCCATACGCCGTCTCGCCAATCATTTGTTTCGAAAGACATTCAGCACGAAAGAGTTCACTGCCACACCGTCTATAAACAACAATACTCAGCTCAACCCTGTATTTTGGCGTATTGATTTGATCTCCAAGGATTGCCCCAACTTGCGCATCCTCATGTTTGGTTATGATAGCAAGATTACCAAGTACTTGGGAGGCGCGACAAATCAGAACGGCATTTTCTCGCATGGCAAGGATCTACTGGTTGCCTTGTCTAGAGAAAGGCATTCTGACCGGCCGTTGGTGTTCGTTGCTCACAGCCTTGGAGGGATTATTGTCAAACAAGTGAGTCTATCATGAACTCCAGGCGCATATTCACATCGTACTCAACTTTCCCTCCAGATGCTCGCGGAGTCAGATTCGCTCCTAGATTCCCCCTTTATTGAGGTCGTCAAGTCCACTAGAGCAGTCATCTTCTTGGGCACACCACATCGGGGGAGCCGAGATGTCGCGGCTCTCGGAGAAGTATTGCGATCTGTCGTCAGCGCTCTAGGCATGGAGACATCAACTGTGAACCTCCATACTCTTGGGCTGAAGACTTCGGACTTGGAGAGGGCGCAAAGAGGATTTTTCCAAGGTATGGCAGAAGTACAGCTTTCGGGTCAAGACCTCTCAAGAAGGGCTCAGCTTTGCAAAAATCGGGAAGAAGGTGGTCCCAGATTACTCCTCACTGATCGGAGACCATCGAGAGTATGCGGAGACGCTACAAGCCAATCATTTAGATATGTGTCGGTATTCGGGAAGACATGACCCAAACTACCATAAAGTAGCTGGTGAGCTTCATACGATATACCGCTCTATTGAGAGATGCAACAGGATCGAAACACCTTCAAGCCGCCAGATACGACAACCTTCGAGGCTCCTGAGTGACAGCTCTTCGAATGGACCAGTCCCTGCAGCCGGCTCCAACCAAGTCAGCGATGCCTGCCTCGAATCTCTGTGGTTCCCAGCCATCAACAATCGGGTCCAGAACATTTGAGAGCCCGGCCCATCGGACCTGTTCTTGGTTATTCGTACACCCGGAATATGAAGAGCGGTTTAACAGCAGAAGTAGGCACAGAAGCCACGGCCTTCTCTGGCTGAAGGGAAAGCCAGGTGCGGGCAAGTCCACTCTGATGAAAGAGGCATTTGGCCGCTCCATTATGATGCAAGCCAGATCCGATTACAGCACTGCCTCCCACTTCTTCTGTGCCAAAGGGGCTGAGCTTGAACACACGAGCATTGGCCTCTTCCGCTCCCTGCTCTGCCAGCTCCTGCCTGGAGACAGGCCATCTCTCCAACGTTCCCACCAATACTGCAACAAGGCCAAGCTCCCATTCAAGGGCCAAGGACAAACGGTAATGACTATTGCTTGGGAAGAGGCAGAATTGCGGCAACTGTTGGAGTCAGTTCTACTCAACCAGACAAAAAGGATTATCATCTTCATTGATGCTCTCGATGAGTGTGATGGGGATAGTATACGTCCACTTGCGTACTTTTGGAGGTCAATAACCAAAACTGCCCATGATCTAGGCCATGATCTCAATGTTTGCCTTTCCAGCAGACATTTCCCCACCATCTCGCTGAGCCATTGTGTGGAAATAGTAGTTGAACAGCACAACGGCGATGACATTGCAAGTTACGTGGATCAAAAGTTCCAGATCTGTATGTCTGCACAGAGGTCGCACTGGGAGTTCTTGAAGCGAAGGATTTTGAAAAAAGCTGCCGGAGTCTTCCTTTGGGCCGTCTTAGTGGTGGAGGATGTGCTTAAAAATTGGGACAATGGCAGCTGACTGCCATACCTGATTCAGCGTGTGAGAGAAGTACCAGAGGAATTGGAGAGCCTATTCTGGAAGTTGTTTTCTGACATGGAACCAAGCACAAGAGAATTGACGACCCGGTTCTTTCAGTGGGCTGTTCTAGCCACGAAACCGCTTCGCCTCCACGAATGGCACCATATAATGGCCTTCATTCGACAGCCTGCGTCAGCAGAGGTCTCATCCCGCCTTGCAACCAGGAATCAGAGGCTTCATGCTTATGAGTCGAGGCTAGCAGCGTTTAGGTCACTCGGAGAATGGCGCCAGTCAGTCCATTTTACCGAGAGCGACGAACAGCTTGAGAAGCAAATCAGAAGTCTGTCTAGGGGCCTTGTCGAGATAAACAAAGCCTGGACGAGTATGCCACAAAAGGCGGAAACTGAAGTCATATCTACGTCTGCAGGAGCAGGATCGCTCGACTTGGAATATGGCAACACCAGGGTCGTGCAGGTCATACACGAATCGGTGCGCGACTTCTTCTTGAGAGGCAATGGATTCTCTGCGCTTGATTCCAGTCTACGGAACCATCCCATCGGTAATGGCTATCTGGCAATAATGGCCACTTGCTTGGACTATATCCATATCGCCGAGCTGGATGCCCTCGTCAAAGCTCGAATTCTGGCGGCTAGCCGTCGGGGCAGAGAGAAATATCCGAAAAGGTCGAGATCCAGCGACGCTCATTCCAGCCATTCAGCAGTCAGCGAACAGCCACGGCCGTCGGCTGAAGGAGATCAGAAAGCATCCATATTCGACGCTTTGAGTTCTTCGAAGTCTGCCGTGGGCATAGATATTGTCAACTGGTTGGCAAGTGATGGTCTTGCTCCATTGGGATGGTCACACCAAGATGGAGCTTCTTTGTGATCCTGACACGTCGTCGTCTGACGGAAACCCTGCGCAAATGCTAGAAGATGACCCCGCGCTACTTTCATATGCAACCTCTGAGATGTTTATACATGCTCGACTAGCCGAGGAGGATGGAGTTGACCAAATCCCAATGATCAAGCGGTTCGAAGACAAAGCAACATGGACCCGATGGCTTGCACTCAAAGGAGACATACCAAACGGGACCACCATGCGCTCGTACGCTGTGCAGCTGGGCCTAACGTCGTGGGGTGAATACTACCTTCACGAAGGGCCTCTGCCCCCTAGGTAGTTGTTTCCAGCAGCAAGTGGAGGACGACGATAGCTCCTCTGACCGGTCCGAAAGTGTTGCGAGTTTCAGTTCGGCGAGCAGCCACGCAGCTGTTAGTATTCGGCGACGCAGCTCACGGTCCAAGCACCAGTATAGATGACAGCATGCTGGCTTCTCCGAGTGGTGACGAGGCGAAAGCATACTTGGCCACCACGAAGTGATGCTGGAGCACATCACGGCCCGCTACTTCAGAAGCATCCTATCTCGATAGTTGCGCGATTACAACAGGTTTAGTCGGAGCACGCCTATGCTAAGCCTAAGGAAACTGCCTAAATGGGTACATGAAAACGCGGGGATTGGACCGAGTGCCTCCACTGGGCGTCGTAACATCTGTCGGGCGACGAGTCGAGACACAGAGTGGCGCGGGGGCTAATACATAGCAGTTGGACAAAAGCCCCTGAGCAGAACGGTTGCAAGCCACGAGCATTCTGGCATGG
>LFMI01000799.1:101451-112746 GCA_001050175.1 Trichoderma parareesei | reverse complement strand
TTTTTTTTTTTTTCTTTTCAAGAACATGGGAGGTGGATTTGCATTCTCAATCATTTTCTGGCTCACATGACGGATGAAACACATCTCCGTCTGAGCAACTTGATCATGTACGGGATATACGCAAACACACACACACACACACTCGGAAACGGGAAAATTACGGAAATGGGAACACGGGAACAACAACTGGGCACTGGACATTTGTAAAGAAAAAAGAGCGGTTACCGGGCTCATCAGTCTTGCTTAATAGCCTGCTTGCGGGCAGAGAAGTAGGTAGTCAACTTGGTATTGCAAGCTCATAATCATCAGGCCACGTGAAGAAAATAAGGTATAAACAGTAAAAAGACGAGTGGGAGAGTTAAAAGGTTAAGGATGAAGATACCAGACCAAATGCCATACATACCTATATATACGTCTCAACTAACGGAGTCACATCTGATCGTCTCAACAGCAGATCCATCACACAAAGTCGACATCGCAAGGAGCAGAGGTGCCTACCTTAGGTGTCGTATCGTGGACCATTGATTAACTAATGATAAATCATCAGACTTGGCCCAGCCATGTCCCTTCCTCCTCCATTTTTGCAACCCCTTAAAACATCTTTCCTTGGCCCAGAATTTGCTCCACCCCTCAAAAGCGCATACCTTTGGAAAAGCAGAAGTATAGAATATAAGAGTTTTTTAAAAAAAAAAGACCTTTGGATGAAAGAAAGTACAGGTACCATTTCTGTTTCTCCTTGTAACCTACTTTACTTGTAAGCATTCTTTGCCAATCCAAACTACCAGAGCCGGGCGATTCTACGGCTGCGGCCTCAGGGTGCAGCGCAGCTCTCATGGCGTCCCTCTTCTGCCGCCAGTCCCAGACCCCAAAGGGCTCGTCTCTCCGCCTTGGTGAATAATCAGCGCGACGGACTTGATGCGGCAGTTGCAAAAGTGCATCATGGGCAAAGACGGCAAAGACGGCGGCCTGCAAGGGGTCTTCCTAGCATACGAATCATTGTTCAATCGCCTCTATGAGCAGCAATAGCCGTTCGCGTTCCGCAGGAGCAATGATATACCGCCATCAGTCCTAGCTGAGATGTAGGTTCTCTTCTGACGCCGCCGCTCGAGTTACGTCTCGCGGCACTCGTCCATTAAAATGTATATCGTAAAGAAAATGGCGTGGCGAGAAAAGAATAAGCATAAATCTAGTCAAGCCTTGAATGGGGAGCAAGCGCTGCTAGAGACTTCACACAGACTGATATAGTAATAACGGCTCGCCGACGTTTTCGATCTCGGGAATGGTGCACTTGAGGTCAAATGCTTTGGACAGGACAATTTTGAAAATCTGGCTGGATTAGCCTCACTCATACAATGCTCGGGATGGAAAGACGACAGGCGTACCTTTTGCACGTTGATGCTATGGCTTGTACTTGAGAAAATCAGAGACGCCCGCATAGCCTTGGCAAACCGTCTTGCCTGTAGAGTCGCACGTCAGTCAGCAGAGCATCCTTAGACAAGGCAATTAAAGACCTTCTCAAGCACGTACCTGGCTGGAAATCTCCTCCTGGTCCTGGATCGGAAAGTTGACAAAGTGGTCGTACTTAGTGCCGACCAGAACGGGAATGGCCGTCTTGTTGAAACCTCGCCCCTGCCGGTACCACTCCTTGATGCTGTTGAGCGTGCTCTTGCGCGTCAGGTCAAACATGAACAAGATGGCGACTGCGTCGTTGCAGACGAGCGGGAGCATGTTGACAAACTCGCGCTGGCCGCCCAGGTCCCAGATGGAAAATGTGATTTCCGTGTTGCGAATGCTAATTGTCTTCTCCATGAAATTGACGCCCAGCGTCTGGATGTAGTCCTCGTCCCAGCTGCCCTCGACGTACTTGACCATGAGCGAAGTCTTGCCAATCTGGGCATCGCCGACCATGCCGACCTTGATCACGACGTGGCTCCGGCCGTTTGATTGTTCGCTCGAACTCGGCCGGTAGTCATTGTAGGGCGGAGGGGCCGGGTTGGACAGGCCGCTAGCCGGTCTGGAGAGCGACGACACCGGGGGAGTGTGTCGGCTGGGCGAGTCCTCCTCCTGCCTCAGGCTGCCGGCAATGCTATGGTCGAACGAGTGGCTCTGCTGGTGGTGGGCGCCATTGCTAGAGGCGGCTTCCGATGCGCCGTCGAAGCCGGCAATGGTGTCGTCGGGGCCTATGCTGGTGTCGGCGTCGTGCTGGGGCATGAAGTCTTGCTGCTGGGAAAAGTCCATCTCCGGCGTCTCGACGGCGGTTGCGTCGTGGAACCTGGCTGAGCGATTCGCGGTGTTGGTCGAGGAATCCAAGCTGAATCAAGGGAGAGAGACGAGGGAGAGAGAGGCGGCGGGGTGCTGGCGAATGACGAGCGGCTGGATATGGAGAAGAAGAAGAAGAAGAAGAAGAAGAAGAAGAAGCGGATTGGATTAAAGAAACAGGGCGGCTGTATGGATGGTTCGTCGGGTCTGAATCTGATGCAGCTCGTGTGGAGGGTATCAGCGGTCGGTCGGAGTCGGAGTCGGTTGGTGCCAGCAAACAAACAAGCGGTTGGCTGCGCAGGATACCTTTGGTAGGTAAGGTAAGGTAAGGCAGGTAGAGTAAGAGAAAGACCAAGAGGCGACAAAGGAGGGAACGAAGGTGAAGAAGGGAAGCGGCAGCTGGTGGAACAACAAAGGAAACAAGAGCCGGCCAAAGTCAAAGGCGAGAAAGTCAAACGGCGCGGATGGAAAGCTTCAGATTCAGAGCTGGCAAGATTGGAGTCTGGAGGCTGATGGGTTAATAGTCGGGCAATAGTAAAGGTAGCTGGAGCCGTAATAGCAGGTGGATGAGGGGTGGTGAGAGTCAGGTAACGAGCAGGGAAGACGGAGCGGGAGACTGAACGGGCCTAGCAGGGGTTTGTGAGGTTAGGTATGGGTTCGTTCAGGCTGGGGACAGCGAGGCTCGGGCCGGAATTACACGCAGCCCGGCGTCCATCACGCCTGGAATCCCAGCGAACATTGACCTAAGCTTTGAGGCCTAACAGCAGCGGAGCGGGCGCGAGAGGGCCAGTGAGTGCGCTACACAGGCGCTGCTGACCACTAACAGGCCGCTGATGCCCAGCGAGGCTAAGGGGTTGACGTGACGTGACGTGACGAGCTGAGATTTGATGGCCGATGAGAGCGAGCAGGGGTGCGAAGAGGGACGACGAGGTGGGGAGGAGGTGCAGGACGAGGAGAGATGACGATGTCAATTTTGAGGTGAATTTGGCTGTTATACTCGTGGAGAGTTGAGGTTGATATTTTGATATGACAAGTCAGTATGATGAGAGCATCATCTAGAGCATCTCCATAGCAATAGACCCAGGGCAGTCGGTTCCAGCACTTGTTGACACGATTGACTTTGGGCTTACATGTTGCACTACCTACTTTGGTCACTA
The DNA here is from genome assembly GCA_001050175.1 of Trichoderma parareesei. Classification (NCBI taxonomy): domain Eukaryota; kingdom Fungi; phylum Ascomycota; class Sordariomycetes; order Hypocreales; family Hypocreaceae; genus Trichoderma; species Trichoderma parareesei. Next base: position 109,330 of record LFMI01000799.1, on the reverse strand, counting down.
CCTACTAAACTTTGCCCGTGCATCGTCAGAGCAGGCAATTTCCAGGGCAATTCCAGCGCCAGGCACACCCTCGCTCCGGCCAATCACATGCGCCGGCCTACGCCCTCAACGGCATCAACAATCGAGCAATCGACACAGTGGCTGAACCATGTCCCCGCGTGTGCCTGAGCCACTGGGCCTTGGCTGGAGTGCGGCAGTTTGCTGTCTCGGCCACTCCGTGTAAGATGCTACCCTGAGGTTACGAGTACTAGTAGTAGTACAGCAACACATCAAGACACAACAAGACAAATTGAAATCAGGTCTCTCCTGGAGTCAAGAGTATGTATGTAATCAATCCTCGCTTATCTGGTGTCTCATCATTGGCCATCTCCAAGAGACGCAATCGATAATATGCAGCTTCAACTTGTGTCATCTCACGTGACGTCTACTCATCTGGGCAATCGCTGCAAGTCAGTTCATTCCTCGGAGCATCGAACTGACTGCCAACCTACATCATCTCAAGCATCACGATTTCCTGGAATCACTTTGAATGACTTGAAGCAGATGTCATTTTTGTTCGTACATTCATATCGTGCAAAGTCATTGTCATCTGTGATAATAAACCACGCTTCTCCATCAAACCAGCTAGCTCCTCCTCCACGCTCCCACTCCCACCCACGCCAGCATCCCCGTGGTCGACAAAATGCCCACCCAAGTCAGCATCGCAGTCCGAAACACGCTCTTTGCAAACTTCTCCATGGCCTCGCCATCATTGGCGTGAGGAAGCGGGCCATCGGGGACCGGCTTGTCCAGGAACTTGGCCAGCGGCTCCCAGCCCTGGCTCAGCTCCATGGTCAAGAGCTTCTCTGGGGGCACATGCTTGCGAACCCACTCGTTGTGGATGAGGATGGAGTCTGTCAATGATCAGCAGGCACTCTGCAAATCTCAGCTCAGGGGCACCACCAACCTCGGGTCAGTGTTGATCCAATCCGGGTTGCTTCACTGTACAGAGCATCAGCAATCGTCCGATCAGCGTACAGGCATGCCGCTGAAGACGCAGCTTCGACTTACTAGGATCCCAGCTGGTTCAACCACAGAGGCGCCCATCGCCATCCGGGACATGGCCATAGCAGCACCTTGAGCATCAGCATCGACTCGCCGACGCCGTCCTTAATCAGCGCCTGCATACTGCTGAACCAGCGGTCCGGATCGCGCGTCACCAGCACCACCTTGGCCTCTGGATACAGCTCGAGCAGCTCCGGGATGAAGGCGTTGGCGGGAGCGTCGGTCACGGCAACGAAGCCCGCGGTGGCCTCGCGCAGAAGCTTCATGAGGACGGGCCTGTTGTCGCGGTTGGCGAAGATGTCGCACCAGAGCTTGACATAGGCTGTTCAACACGAGCGTGAGCACGAGCGCAAGACATGTGATGCTATAGGTGAGAATTGTCAAGGGCAGCACCAACCATCTTCGCGCCCAAACAGCTGCGTTCCGCCGTGCATGACCGGCCCCTCAAGCAGCTTCTCCAGCGCCAGTGCCATGGACACGGTGCCGGTGCGAGAGTAGCCGGCGCCGATGACCTGCACGGTCCGCGACCGATCGGTGGGTATCGAGGGGACTCCGCCCATCCTGACAGCTGCGAGAAACTGGTTGATCAAGGTGTCGATGCTTTTTGTTGACCGCATCGAGAGCCGGATACCTGCGACCAAGGGATGTCACCGCACTTATACCACCGACAAGCGCATCAGCGGCCCGTCGGCGGCGTTTATCCTTGTGCTACACCAGCGACTCTATGCTCCCCCTTGGCCAACGCATCCTCCTTGCCGCTGCCGCTTCAACGCCAATATGTCTCACAAGGATGCGCTTGGCAGATGGCAATTTCCGTCTCTCGCTGGCCTCTATGCTGTCCAATTCCCTGCTCAACAGATCCGATCTCGTCTCGTTCGTGGAGTCGGAGCCCAGTCCCTACCTTCGGAAGTCGGCGATGCCACTTGCACGCACCCCATTTGCAGACACGGTCGCACTGATCCTGGATCCCGTATCCTGCAGATCTAACCGAGAGGGGAAACCAGCGGAATCCTGATTCTCCTCTGACTTTATATCGACGATTGTGCGACTTGGCATGCACGCGCTTGTTCTCGCTGGTTAATAGTTTATGTTGTTGCCAGATAGCAATCCTAATTTCTAACCACCGGGTATGCGCCAGGTGGCCCAGCTCACACGTGAAAAGCAATTGGTGAGCAAGGCTAAATTCGGACATATGTACGGATGCTAATCCATCGCAGATATATACTGTGACGCTTTTCGTCCCCTTTCCCTCTTTGGCTTTTCCCGTCTAGAACACAACCGTCTTGTGTCCGTTCAAAAAGACTCTCCCCTCGGCATACCAGCGGACCGCCGCCGCCAGCACCTGCGTCTCGACGGTGGATCCCTCCTCGGACAGCTTCTTGGGGTCCATGCTGTGGTCGACTCGCGTGACTCGCTGCTCGATGATGGGACCCTCGTCGAGGTCGGCGGTGACGATGTGGGCGGTGGCGCCGATGATCTTGACTCCGCGGTCAAAGGCCTGGTGGTAGGGCTTTGCGCCGATGAAGCTGGGCAAGAAGCTGTGGTGGACTGCACGGATCTGTCAGTATGCTGATGTGATGGAGGAAAGGGAAGAGCTCAGGGCTGCATCGACTCACTGTTGATGATTTTGCCGGACATGGCCTCGCACAGCTTAGGCGACAAGACTTGCATGTAGCGCGCCAACACCACCAGCTCAATGTTGTGCTGCTGGATCAGCTCCAGCACCTTGGCCTCCTGCTCCAGCTTGGTGTCCTTGGTGACGGGCAGGTGGTGGAACTCGATGCCATAGCTCTTGGCCAGGGGCTCAAAGTCGGGGTGGTTGGAGACGATGATGGGCACCTCGATGAGCAGCTGGCCCGTCTTCATGCGGAACAGCAGGTCATTGAGGCAGTGGCCGATCTTGGACACCATGATGAGGACGCGGGTGCGGCGCTTGAGCGGGCGGAAGGCATATGTCATGGCGTACTGGGCGGCGAGGGCCTGGAAGTCGGGCTCGAGGTGCTCGGTGGACGAGGGGTCGGCAGCGTCGGGGGCCGGGTCAAAGTGCACGCGCATGAAGAAGCTGTTGGTGACGGGGTCGGAGAACTGCTGCAGGTCGAGGACGTTGTGGCTCTTGGAGGCGAAGATGCCGGTGACGGCGTGGACGATGCCGGGCTTGTCGGGGCAGCTGAGGGTGAGGATGTGGCCGGACATGGTGACGGTTTCGAGTTGAGCGGATCTTCTTGTCTGGATGAGTCTCGAGTTGAGTCGAGGGGCAAGGCAACTAGGTCAAGAATCAACAGAGAGCTATCGGCAGCTTCAATTGGGTCGAAGGAGAGGAAAACAAGAGAGGCAGAGGAAAACGAAACGGAAACGCTAGACGCCACGCTGGTTATAAAGAACACGGCACAGGAGAGGAAAAAAAAAGAGTCATCCGGATTTCGCTCGGCGAGTTTGGCGGCTTCTGACTCTTGTTCTCTTGGCTGCGACCCAGCTTGAGCTTCTAGAACTTGGGGACGCCGCTGCTCCACTCCGGGCTGCTTAGCCCTCCCGACCGACCGGGCCTTTGGATCTAGGAATAGGTAGATTTGCATCACATAAGCTGGCGATGATGATATCACATAATATTGAGAATATGTCTGTGATCAGCCTGTATGCGATTTGTATGTTGTTTCTTACGGGCATTCATGGAGCGATTCATGTCTCAAAGTGGAGGATAGCAGGCTGTGGAAGGAGGGCATCAGACTAGGTAGGTAGCTTACACACTCTACCTAGGTGTATATATACTAGTGCCTATCACTCCTACCTACTATTACTAGTGATATCTATGAAAGAAAAGGGTCTTTAGTTACTATCGCTATGTATTTCTTATCTTTCTGGAGTACGTTTCAAAATATCCAGTTGATGTATCCATACCAGGTAGATTGAGGTACAGAAATCTAGCGTTGAACGAGATGATTCCGTGGGGACGAGGAGACGGGGCCGAGATCGGGAGAGTGGGGGTTGAATTGCTTAGTCGTACCTAGTACTACTAGCATGAAGCATTTTACATGTGAGAGCCCGCCCTTGACTGCCTAGTACTATAATGATTCCAAGCTTATAATAGGGATGAGGATATAGTAGGACGGTATCTCCAGATGAAAACACTGTGGATAGACTTCGAATGCCTGAGTTGGAATATCATCAAGTGAAAGGCTTCTCTAAACATATGGCGGCAAGTACATGTATAGGTAGGTAGAAATTGTGGTTGAATTGACTGAATCGTCCTCATGCCACCCACTGTCTTGCATATTACAAGCCATACGTTAGTCATTAACACACGATGCATCGCTCCCTCAACTTGTCATATATATATATCATTCCGGTTGTTCATCAATTAAGGATTAGAAAAAAGAAATGTCATAATCTGCGGGTATACTGACTTGATAGATATTGAAAGGAAATCCCAAGCCCTCATAAACCATCATTAAACTGTCCATTCCCACATGAACCACGCCCAATCAACCTTGGACAACCAAAGCAAAACGTCGCATCAACCGCACCCTCTCCATCCTCTCCTCTCACCAGTTGAATTACGGCAGACCTTAGACCATCTGCTCAGGATAATGCTGCCCCCCAGCAGCAGCAGCCCTCCCCGGCACCGCCGGTCCACCCCCGTTATGATACCCAGCACCACCATTATGGTATCCATTCCCATACCCAGTCTCATACTTTGTCCCATTCACGCCATGCATCCCATTGTTGACACCACCAGCACCTCCTCCGTATCCCGCGCCGCCGCCGCCGCCGCCGGCAAAGCTCTCCGTGCCCCAACCGACCCTCCTCGTAAACGTGGCATCAAACAAGTCCCCATTGCCGACCGTGTACGGAAACGCAACGCCCCTGTTGAGCGGGATGTGGTTGAAGCGCCAGTCCCAGATGGACGCGTACAGCATCCTGTACGCCGAGAACGCCATGACGGTGCCGATGACGGCGCCGGCAAACACATCGTACCAGTTGTGGAACTCGTCAATCGTCAGCGCGCCGCCAATGAGCGTCGCGCCCAAGACGGGCGCGTACACGGCGATGAGCTTCCACATGGCGGGATGGTAGTTGGCGAAAACCTTGAGCTTGGCGTTGAGATACAGCGAGAGGTAGACGAATCCCGCAAACGCGGCCGTCGTGTGGCCGCTGGGGAAAGATTCGAGACTGTCGTCAATCTCATCCGGGTCGCCCGTGCAAATGTCCCGCGTAAAGTACAGCTGCTTGTACCCGACCCTATCGAGACCGGACGTCGTGACGCGGCTCAGGTCAGGCTTGCACACGTCGAGGAAGTGCGGGCGCAGCCCGCCAATGAGCCACTTGAGAAAGACTTGGAACACGGCGGCGCAGATGAGCGCGTAGAGAAGGCCGATGATACCGTTGTTGACGTCCCAGAAGGAGCGGACGCGGATCTGCATGAGCAGGATGACGACGATGGGGATGACGGCGGCGAGGAAGGCGGCGAGCCAGATGGGGATGATTTCCTTGCGCAGCGGGTAGCCGAATTCGGGCCAGACGATTTCGCCGTCGGAGAAGGTGACGGGGAAGGATCGCGTGGGAGCGGGCTTTGCTTCGTAGACCTGTTTGACAGAACGTTTTTTGTTAAGTATTGGCTGTGAAGGATAGGTTTATGAAAAAGGGGGGGGAAATAGAGAGAAGAAGAGACTTACGCCGAGGCCGATGGCGCCCATGGCCACCATGGTCAGGATATCCAGCCAAGTCACCTTGAGCCACTGTCCAAACCGAGGCCGCGTAGCCATGCTGTATGTAGCGGGTTGGGCACCGCCGCCGCCGCCGTGACCTCCAAAGCCCCATCGTCTCTTTGTCGTTGGCGCCGGTGTGGGTTCGCCTGCCGCGGCAGGTCTCGCCGGAGCGCGAGCTCTGTGTCCAAAGAGAGGCATGGCTGCCGTTCTATGTATGGACTCGGATGGTGTTTTGTTGTTGTTAGTGGTGGTGGTGGTGGTGTGAGTGAGCTGGGCTGCAAGTGCCGTCGTCGACAGATGAAGTCGAAAGGGATGGCCCGTGATGGAGGCCCAGCGTTCTCCCTAGGACGAGCAGTAGAACAACTTCAACTCTGGACAATGAGTTGGCAAACAGAGTTCCCCTCTGACACATCGCAGTCCTACATCCATCATAATATACCCAAATCCGAGCTTCAATCCTTTCCCTTCCAACAAAACCAGATCGTGTCCCCCCCTGACGTCAACACCATCCATCCATCCAAACAAAAACCCATTGAAACCCAACCAAAGCCAACCCTTCGTCATCGCCACACAAACACTGCTGTAACCCTGAAAAACATGCCAAACATGGTCCATCCCCTCACGATAGGCAGGCCGTCCTGGATCGAGACCCCTGCAGGCTCCCGCAAATGAAACCAGGCCAAAGCCGTGAATAGCGTCATACAAGCATAAATTCGTGCATCAAGCTTGGCAGTAACGTTGTTTGAGCACGGCATCTCAGTTCCGAGTGTGGGCCTCGCATGAAGCCGCAAAGGGCAGCAAAAAGCCCAATCACAACGTCATCGCGTGTCATGGCCATTGAGATCCCGCGCAAGGCCCGCCAATCAATCCACTATTCGGGCTGCTTCACCGAGCTGGTGCCTTGTTGGCCGTCTCACCGGATCTGACCGAGACTTTCATGCTAAACACCGAGTGCGGCACCCAGTTGCTATCATGTATTACTACACCAGCTTCCGCCGAACGTTGCTGTCTGTCGGTTCTGGCCATAATAGCTAAGGTAGGTAGCCTTGGGGCTCGTGATAAAACGCGCCCTTGTCGCCGCGGTTAAACTTCGGAACAAGAAACGACATCAGTACTACATACTAGTAGTAGGCACTACCTACTACTACTACTGCCTACCACCTACCTGTAGTACTACTAGTAGATTAGCTTGCTTATTCTCTCCTCTACAATCCCTCCCAAAACATAATCCCTGCAAAAGCATCGCCCTCATCCTCCAAAATGGCTTCGCCCTGGACCAACCCACTGCAGGCACTGGCTTTTGTGGCCGACAATCCAGCGCAAGCAGCCTCCCAAGACTTGTCCGAAGCGTGCGTTGTCTTCAGTTCTTTCAGAACCTGAAAATTTGAATTCTCCCGCCAGGACGCCATCAAATTGCTTGAGGGGTACCAGCCTGCTTTCCCAGCAGACGATACAGCTGCATTGCTGGAACTCTTCCTCGACAAGTTACCGAAAGAGGGCCAGACAGCTTTGATAAGCGATATTCTCGTCTGCAAACAAGACCTACGTCCGCTGCGGAACCACATTGTCGACGCCATCTTGAAGCCAAGTATATAAGGGCATTGATTTAGAGTCCTCCTATTTGAACCGTAGCATATCTCTTTTTGAACCGTAGTGGTCCGTGCCACCAGCTACACCAACCCTATAGGTAGAATATCCCACACCTAAGCACTAGAATTAGCGTTACATACTGGAAGTCAATACCGTTAAGGAGATATCGTAAGGTAGAGGGCATACAGGATTAACACTAGAGTATCTGCTACTGCTGCTACTGCTGCTACTGCTGCTACTGCTGCTACTGCTGCTACTGCTGCTACTGCTGCTACTGCTGCTACTGCTACTGCCTTTACTACTGCCTTTACTACTGCTGCAGCCACCTCCTTAATTATATAGCGATTTTAAGCATTGCCGTTAATCTCGCGCTGTAATAAGGTGGTCGGCCGCGATAGTTAAATATAGAAGCCATGACCTTGTGTGGTGTTATTGTGTGAAGACAAGCCTGCCATTAGCTTACACTATAAGCGGATACGCAGTAATAGACTTAATGGTGTATGTGCAGGAATTTTACCCTATGCACGTACCACTACGGTTTA
>LFMI01000799.1:89254-101393 GCA_001050175.1 Trichoderma parareesei | reverse complement strand
AGAAAAAAAAAAAAAAAAAAAAAAAAAAAAAAAAAAAAAAAAAAAAGAGAGAGAGAGAGAGAGAGGGAGAGAAAGAGAGAGAGGTGACTGTAAAGAAGAGAGTTGTCCCCTTGTCAAGCCAGAGAATTAGTTTTGTTTTTTCGGGCCTGGGCATGTCTAGTCTCAATAGAGAAGCGGCATAAACCCCCTTTTTTTTGTGACAGAACGCTCGTTATATCAAAAATTGAGGCATCAATCCGCCAACTTCTCCATGAACCACTTGCACAGATGGCAGGTAATAACACGCCGCCTTTCCGGGAAATCCTCCAGCTTCAGTTGGGGCGCCTCACCAGAGTCTGACCGAGAAAGATGATCCGTTGCTTCAACACCAAGCCTAGCGCCAAGTTGCTGTTAGTACATAATAATTGTCAATTTCATTCTTTTCATTCTCGTCATGTGTTCATTCTGATACATCATCAAAAGTCAATCTCATACCTAAAACCCGCCCAGCCGAATAGTATCCAAATGCTGAAATCCAAAATAATACCGTATTTCCAAATAGGCCGTTTCTTCATATATATCCAATCCTCCTCCTCCTCCTCCTCTCAAATATAAAACATGGTGTCCCTGAGCCTCTCGTGAACCTGCACATCCTGCTTCAACGGCCCCCCAGCACCGCCGCCCTCCGTGTCTCCCACCAGCGACGGCGCTGCCGAGTTGGTCGGCGTCTCAAACAAGTGGCTGAGGTAGCACCGGCCTCGCTCGCACATAATGTCGGCGTAGTAGGCCGGCGTGCAGTAGCTCACGGCCTTGGTCGCTCGGCCAAACGTGTAGCACATGCTCTGTGTGATGTCTTGAAACTCATCCGCAATGTTCTTGCCCGGCGTCTTGGCGTATCGGGGGCGGAAAATCTCATCCAGCACAACAATGTAGTGCGCCGGCCGAGCGGTGCCCTGCAGTGCCGTGTGCGCCTGGAGGAAGAAGTCCCAGGTGCGGGCTTCCGTGACGCCTCGGTCGACCACGGTGCCAGGCTTGGTGTTGCCCGAGTTGTCGGCATCGTTCACTGCCGTCGGATAGAAGCGAGTGTGGTGACGCTTGCCGACAATGGCAATGGTCATGCGTGGCAGGCCCTTCTGTTGGTCCGAGGCTGGGTACACCTCCTTGCAGGCGGCGCGTAGCAGCGGCAGCTCTTCGTCCAGCACTTTCTGGTACTGCCCTTCAGAGACTCCGTCGCGATAGACGATGATGTTCTCGGGGAAAGCCGCGTGCTTGCCCTTTGAGCGCCACAGATGTAGACGCGATTTCAGCATGTCTTGCAGATCCGCAACCATCTCGTGGCGGCCCCTGGGCTGGAGACTCAGGATTCCGGGCCATTGCCCGAGTTTCTGGTCGATGCTCGCGACCATGCCAGCAATGCTGAGGGCCAGTGGGGACGAGCCAGGGGAAGGGTGCGTGACATCGATACCAACAATCATGGTCTTGTTCTCGGAGACGAACCCCAAGTGCGCAGATTCAACAATCTGGTTGTTGCCGCCGAGCTTGAGGTTGACCTTGAGGGCGAGATTACGCAGGTACTGATCCTGCCCCTTGGGGTTCGCAATCTTGGTGCCGACGCTGCAGACGGTATGAACGCCGTACTTGACGTCGGCCAGAGACTTTATGCGGTTGTACAATGTGATGGGAGTCGCCGGCAGAATGACAAGCAGCATCTGTAGCGTCGCTGCAGCGTTCTTGATCAGATTCTCGAGCTCAGGATCGCCGTCGTTTCTCAGCTGCAGCCGCCTAAAGGGTCGAAGGGGGGCACTCGCAGCGATGCCAGTGTCGGCCAACACGGTATGAAAGGCCCGCATGGTCTCGTCCAGGCTTTCGGAGCTGAACCTGAAGGCGTTTGGATGTTCAGCCGTCTCAATGTACACGCAGGACCACTTCTGCAGGTTTCCTGTGCTGCTGAACTTGAGGCTCGGGGCACCCCTTGGGATCATGTTCCAGCTGCCGCCAAATGTTGCGACCTGTCGGTTCTGGCCGTAGCTGACCTTTGGGCTTGTAATAACGCGCCCCAGCACGGTCACGAGATTTTGGGAGATTTCGATTCCGAATTGAGGCTGAGGGATATCAACAAGCTGTTCTTCTTGACAGAGCAGAAAAGGGTGGAATAATCAAGACTTACCAACAAGGGATTCGTGCTAGCAGATAAGCCAGCAGTCTGCAGGCCCTGGTTGACGATGGACGTGGCATTCTCGAATGGCCTCCGAACGGCAAACCGAATCATTTGCTGGGTCTGGTTCGGATCCAGCTTGGACTTGGACGGCTGGCCAGGCAGCACATAGCAAACCTGGAGTGGCAGATAGATGGGGTTCTCTCTATTGCCGACATTGACTACGGGCAGCCGAGTATCGTTGATGCGCACATTGTATGCTGCCAGAGTTAGATGGTCATGTGACATGATTCGGCGCGACTGATGAACACTCACATCTGGCGAAAAAGTCATAGACAGAAATGTACTGTCCACTCTCTTGGCCCTTGGCGCCCTTTTTCTTCTTGCCGGAAGAAGGTCCAGGCTGGGCTTGACTGCTGTAGGGACCCCCCTCAAGCCAGAACTCGACGTTCTTGGGCCCAGCCCCGAATGCGCTCACCCTAGGAGGGTGCGCAGAGTTGTGCCCATCGTTCGGGTTAGCCAAGGCCCAGATGGTCTTGACGCGCGGGATCTCCTTGCCATTCTTGTCGACCTTGGCCTTTAAATGAGTGGTCCTGATGCGGAGGCCCTTGATGAATGTCTGCAGTCTGTACAGCCCTCTTCCGGAGCCGAGACGAAGTATAAACTGCTCCAGAGGCCCTTCTTGAAAGAACGCACCGTGGCTGGGATTGACATTGACCAGGACACGAGCCGTAGCCGCACGGACACTGGCGAAGAAGCCGCGGATGGCGGTGAGGCAGCTCCCAAGGTCCCAGGTATCAGAACTCTCGCTCAAAGAAAACATTTTGGACGACCCAATAGTGGCAAGGTTGTTGGTCGACTTTGCGTAGTGATTCAGAAAGATGTTGAGGGCCTGAATCAGAGGCAACTTGTCGTCGTATTGGGCAGACGGGTTCGTCGACGTGAGGTATCCAATCAACTCCGCAGTCGCCAGAGTATTCGTCAGCTGGAGCTTGACCTCGTACTGAGGGCCATTGGCTTGCGGCTCGTCTTCGCCCTCCTGTCGGTATGCAATCTTGATGTTCTGGTCATCGAACTTGTGGCGGCTGATGAGCGTCGACTTAAAGTCGCTGACCATGTCGTGCTTGTACTCGGCCAGCTCTGGGGCGTCCAGCAGCAAGCGTATAATCTGCGTGAGCTTCCTTCCAGCAGCCGCCGGGGTGACGGAGACGTCGTATCGGTACAGCACCAGCTTGGGCGAGGCTGTCAAGGCGACGTAGTTTGCCCACAGGACGACCTCGGTGCCCTTGGTGCCGTAGGCTGGTCTTCGAGGAAACGACTCCTTGAGGCCGAGAGTGCTGAGGTCGATGCCCTTGGCAGCCTGAGCCAGCAGGGCATCTTCGGTCTGGGTGACGGTCCTATCCGGAGCCGGGACGCCGCCTGGGGGACTGTAGCAGTGTTGGTGAGTGCCTGGACTAGTTGCCAAGACGGTTCTTTGATCTTGGTGACGGGAAGAGACGACGACACAAGGAAACGTGTTATGCTCACGAGAAGACCTGGACGGGCCCTCCTCGGCCACCCCTGGGGGCCCCTCTGCCTCGATCTCCCCCTCCTCCTCCTCTATATCCTCCTCCTCCACCTCCTCGATCTCCCCCTCCTCCTCCTCCTCTATATCCCCCTCCTCCTGCTCCTCCTCCGCCTCGCTCCCCTCCACCTCGTCCTCCTCCCCTATATCCACCCCCTCCTCCTCCTCCTCTCGACCCCCCTCGCTCCTGATATCCTCCTCCCCCGCCTCTCCCTCTGCCGCGAGACGACATCTGAACCGATGCCCTACAGAGCAAGACAAAGGCACTAGCTTCGGAAACAAGGTAGAAACTACTACTAGGAGGTAGTACTACTGCATAAGATAAGGGTAAGGGTACTTTTTTTTCGAGCTCTGGTGGGGCGATTCCCTCAGTAGTCGCGGGGAACCGAGAAATCAAAAGGTGGAGGATGGAGTGGAAGTGGAGGTGACGACAAGATGCTGCTAGTAGTACCAGTAAAAAGGCGTGCGGGGCTATGGCACTCTGATGACTCAGCAGGCTCATCAGATGATGCTGTTATACATACAAGTAACAGGTCGGGTACGTGATGCATGCTTTATAAAGCAACAGCTCATCAGAGTCTCAATGATACCTAGAGTGCCATAAATAAAGCAGGCATCAGTTCAAGCTCGTGGCACTTGTATTTTCTCTGGTATACCTAGTATAGTATACCTAGTATCATGACAAGTCTCGAAGAAAGCAAAGCAACGTCTAGACGACATTGAATCATCTGTAATCAGTGACAAAGTCAACACTCTTCTCTTTCATAAACATCTCGAGATCCGCCCATCGTTCATCACTGCCCAAAACGCCGATACCCATGCACATGAGCTCTAGCAACCAGCCGTCATCCATAGCTTGCCCAACCCACCGGAGCTCCGCAAACAGAATATACAATAGAAATCAAATGCTCGACCCGAAAAGGCCTCTTCTCAAACCCCCCCTTTTACCTCCGTCCACGACCTCCTCCTCCAGGCATCCCCGGCATTCCGGGCATCCCAGGCATCCCAGGCATGCCGCCGCCCATGCCCATCTGCCGCATCATGGCCTGCATGTCCATCCCTCCGGGCATGCCGCCGCCGCCCAGCATCTTCATTAATGACCCCATGTCCGGCATGCCTCCAGCGCCGCCCGCACCGCCCATGCTCTGCAGTCGCTTCTGCATGGCGGCCATCTGCTGGGCCTTGTTTGCGCCCGACATGGCCTGCTGCGCCCTCTGCATGTTCTTCATGTTGCCGCCCATCTTCTTGGCCATGCCGGCCATCATCCGCTGCTGCGTCAGGAGGTCTTCCACCTCGCGCACCGATGTGCCGGATCCTCGAGCGATGCGTGTCATCCGCGTCGGCTCGTCAATCAGCAGCTTGCCGTCAGAGTCCAGCTCCTTGTCCGTCATGGAGTCGCAGATGTAAATCATGCGCTTGAGCTTGGCGCCTCCCTCCTCGTCATCCATGCCCTGCATCAGACCGCTCATACCAGGAATCATGCCGGCCATTTTTGACAGGGGCCCCATCTTCATTATGTTGGACAGCTGGTCTCGTAGATCTCGCACCGTAAAGATACCCTCCTGAAGATGCTTCATGGTGTCCTTCTGATTGAGGTTGAGGCTCTGCACGTGCTCAACCAGACCAGCCATATCGCCCATTCCCAGCAGCTTCTGGACGAACCGCTGGGGCTCGAACCGCTCCAGGTCCAGCATGTGCTCTCCCGTACCAATGAACACAATGGGTGTGTGTGTAGCGGCGACGGCAGAGATGGCACCACCGCCATGAGCGTGGCCGTCCGTCTTGGTGATGATGATGGCTCCAAAGTCGGCGGCTTCCTTGAAAGCCTTGGCCTGCGCCTCGGCTTGCTGACCTATTGACGCGTCTAGCACCATGATGGTCTCGTCGGGGTTGACCGCCGCCTGGATATCAATCATTTCCTGGAAAAGCGCAGACTCTTGTCGGTGGCGACCCGAGGTATCGACAATGATGACGTCGAACTTTTCCTTTTTGAACTGCTCGACACCCGCCCGCGCGACCGCCGCAGGATCCGTCTCCGTAAGCGAGCCGTAGTATGGAATCTTGGCCTTTGTCGCATTCTGCTTCAGCTGGTCGAAAGCACCGGCACGGAACGTATCGGCGCAGACCAAGCACGCCCGCAGGCCCCTCGTCTGGTAGTGTCGCGCCAGCTTCGTACACGTCGTCGTCTTACCCGCACCCTGCAGGCCGACAAACATGATGACGTTGGACTTGCCCTTCTTGGGCTTGAAGGGCTCGGCATGGGGGTCGACCAGCTTGACGAGCTCGTCGAAGACGGCCTTTTGGATCAGGCGCTTCTTGTTGACGGCGGGGGGTAGCTCTTTGAAGTTGACGGTGCTTCGGATCGATTTCCGGAGCTGTCCTACAAGCCGTACGTTGACGTCGGCCTCGAGCAGAGCGGCGCAAATCTCCTTGAGCATGGAGTCGAAGGCCTGGGAGTCGCAGTCAAGTCAGTTTGCGTCTATCTCGGAGTTTGCCCCCAGGCATGGCGGGGCTGAAGACGCCGTGAGTCTTGCCTACCTTTTCGTCGAGGTTCTGCTCGCGCGTGAGATTGGAAACGGCCGCATTGATGCGGCGGCCGAGGTCTTGCAACACCATGATGGCGGTTGTGTCGGTGTCGCTGCTGACTGGAGCAGTTGCGGAGGTGCGTCGGGCGATGGATGAGGCGCTCGACTTCAAAATGCTGGCTGGCATTTCGGGGGTTGCTGAGAGTGGGGCGCCATTGACTGTGCATTAACCTTTCTCCGGAGCCGAGCGCAGCATCATGAACTGCGCAACTGCTGTAATACCTTTCATTGTGACATTTGTCCTCTCGATAATTGAGGGAAAATGCTCGAGAATGTAGTAGAAATGGCCAATGGTCTACTGAACCCAATGAGCATTGTATGTGATGATTGCTTATGCGACGATAACCTGAAGACACTCTGTGGCAATCGCGCAAGAAAATCAGTCATTTGGGCACATCCAAGTCAGGAGTATCCAGAACAACGTCCCCCCAAAGAAGATATTCAGGTGTTTAAAGGAAATTGATCTATTGTATTCAATCTGTAGTTATCATCTGAGTAACAATGTTTAGTATCAATCAGGTCAGTTGGAAAGCTCATAGGCTAATGGTCTCCATTTCATCAACTGCATACTGCACGTTGAGTCTGTTCGCCCACCTACGGCTACGGCCCGAAGCGTAATCCAGCACAGCAGATACCTACCATGACCATGCAAGATGAGCTGGCAACTCCATCCCAATGATCATATAGTAGCAGTCAACTTCTCAAACACTTGGAAGGGGGCCGACGAGGGAAATGAGCAGATGCCATCTACGATGCAACCCAACCCACCCGTCTACAGTACAAATCATCCATCAGTTGTGTGGTATACTATGTCCTACCTTACTGACCAAGTCCGAATAATATCGCCAATGCTACACTAACTCTCATGAACAAACAGACAAGGTCATAAATCCAGTGAATTGGCTTAACATTTGAGATCGTTACGACCGTTGGAGACATAGTTTCTCATACTAAGATCCACATTGGGTTATTCAATTCAGCTCAAGCGAAAACCCCAAGCAAAGGCTCAACAACAATCTCCATACCTAGGTAATTCACTACTAAGCAAAATTCACCCGTCGGCAATTTCGTCGCCCCCCACGACCCCAACATCAATTTTTACCAGAGCCTCCTCAACAGTGCCGCCCTCAAACACTAACACACCTCCAGAGAGTTTCAATTTTCAACCCCGCATTCTACCCCAGATTTTTCTGTCCTCATCAGTGCATCCCCGGGCATAGATTTTCCTGGCCTAATGCACGCAGCTCGGGCATATTCCGGAACGTAAGGGCTAAGAAATCTCCTTCGCTTGGCGGCTAAATTCGTCTCGACACCCTCATGAGGATAAAAGGGTGAGATGCGTGTGGGCCATGTGTGCCCCGTCGATTCTATGGTATTACGAGTCAATTGGGTATCAATCAAGAACTGCCTCCATACGTTACTTGATGTCATCCATAACCCATCCTCACAATGCCAGTCCCTTGGCCCCCTTTGTCCATCTATACAGAGACAAAGCTCTACGTCGTGAACGATGCTCGTCCCAATTCGTAGTTCCTGCACCTTGAACACTATAAAGCGTAGATCGCAAAACGGTACGAAAGTTTTTCTAGCTAAATGTCAACATCCTGCAGCATTTCTCACATAAGGGACGAGGGCTGCATACCTGAAACTCTGTGCTCAGCGTCACAACGCACACCTCGTGAGCTCGAATAATGGTCTCGCACGCCTGCGCAACCGACTCATTGGGACCAAGCTGCGGCATCCTGTCCGCGAAGAGCAAAAGAATGAAACTCCCCTGCAGCAGATAGATCCCGAAGAGATAGGACATGAAGGTCAGTTCCGGATCGATAGTCAAGATAGTCGAGACGGACTGCGACGCAGAAATGGCATGCGACGCGCATTCGTTGAACCTTTTGGACGTGATCCAATCGTCGCCGTCGTCCAGCATGGAGATGGCATCCCATTTTCCATGGAGCAGCACGTGCAGCACGTGCAAGATGTGCGTGCTATAGGCCTTTGCCAGCCGCATCTTGGAGGGATCGCCCGCGTTGTAAGGGGCTGCGGACGGGTGTGGATGGGAAATGGATGGCCTGGAAGGCATTCCGGCAACGATCCCTTTGGGCGTGTGAATAGGCAGGGGCATGGTGCCGTTGTCGTCGCCGTCTGGTGACAGCGCGGCGAGACTCATTTCGTAGGCCGAAAGCAGCCCCTGAACGACAGCCACGGAGTGTGAATCGTCGAGGCCTCCGAGTCTCGGGTGACGGCGCCGATGATGGACCTCTATGATGTCGCCTAGTATCGCCATGAGGGGTAAAAAGTACTCGAAAAATGCAGATCCAGAGGCAGTCGTGGGCGGTCCAATTCTTCGGGCGGGAATCTCACTGGGCGGAATCGTGTCGAGGTTCTCCCAGATGGCTTCGGGAAGAGGTGCTGAGGCCGGTCAGCAAAGGGTGGACAATGAACAGATTGGGGGCAGGTTTGGGTCCTTACAGTAGACTTCGCAGTACGAGTCGGGGATGGTAAGGGCAGAGTTGAAAGACAGGGCCAAGTGCCGGTCCAAGGCATAGAGAAGCCAAAAGACTCGCCGGCGCTCTTCTCGCAGCTCGAGATTGTACAAGCTACCATCCTGCTCTTTTCGACACGAGCAGAGAGGATTCGCGCAGGGCGTTACGGGTCCGGCGCATTGCTCGTCCTCTCGGTTGAGGCCCAGCGCAAAGGCAAGTCGCGTTGCCTTGGACCACCACTTGTAGCAGTCCGACTTGAAATCGGAGCCCGAGACGGCAATGGAGAGGAGGATAAAGGTGAGAACATCATCGATCTCGCCCGCCGGCTCATTGTTGACTGTTGTCTTTGGCATTGTCGGCGCATTAGGAAGCCGAGGGTGAGGTGCTTCATTTTCTGCCCGCAGACCACCTGGGATATGTCAATATGCGTCCCACATCGTCATTTCCGTTAACAATGGCCTACCATGAATTCGTCGCCACCGGTCCGGGTCACGCTCGGATATCAGAGACGTTGCTAGGTCGTACAGATCGTTGACAACCTTGGCCCTGGAGCCCGGGACATGCAGCATCATGACATCGGCAGTCTGTGCTACACACCAGAGTATGGTCGCCAGCAGAGCCGGGGTGGTGTATCTGGGGTTCGTCGGGTGCACAATGGACTTTTTACGAAAGACCCTAGTCAGGATATAGGGAGACGCAACACGAAACAGCGAGCTTCCCGGGTCCGTCAGAAATATGTCGAGCAAGTCGCACGCAACAGACGCGGGGATGATGTTGCGGATGTACGGCAAGATGGGCTCCAGAAACTTGTACCAGCAGTCCTCGTTTGGGGCTCTGTGGAAGAAATCCAACATCAGGCCCCCGACATCGTGGCTGGTCGTTGCCGCTGTGCTGAATGACTCTCTGTTCCGCTCGTGGCTGTGCGTCGACTTGCCGGACGCCCTGTGTTGGCGGTTCAGCTCGGCATGGGGCCTGGTATTTATCGGTGACGGGTATCCAACGCTCTCATCGGACACGACGACTTCCGAGTCCCCAAACTGCCCGTCAAACACATTCACAGACAGGGGGTTGCTTATGGAAGCGCGCTGCGCAGAAGGCGGTTGGAGTCCAACTTGGCTGAGAGACGGGACGCTGAGCGGAGGGGCGGGTCGACTCTGGGGAAAGGGTGCGCTGATGGAATGCAGCACGTCTGGGCGAACGTCGGACATGGCGGCCCGGTCCCTCGGATCCAGGGGTGCACCTTCGGGACGAGCCGAGGTTGCATCCGTTGGGTCATCAAAGGGATGCTGTGCGACCGTGCTAGAGCTGATGCTGGGCGAGGTGGCTGACAGAGACGAGGGCGAGGCCTGCGAGATGGCATTGCCGTAGCCCATGGCGTGGCCGTTGCTGCTGCTGCCGTTGCTATTGCCATTGGCGTTGCGACTTAGGGGAGAGTCGTTGCGGATGCTTCCACGGCGAGTTGACAACGGCCAAGATTCCCTTCGGGCGCTGATGCTGCCGGTGTTGTTGGCCGTAGCCGAGGCCGGTAGACGGCCTCTCTTCTTGACTTCACGGTTGTAACGACAGGTGTATCCGTAGTCTTGATGGCAGAGGCAGCATGTTAGAGAAGGTACATGTATGATTGGATTGAGGTGAGACAATGAGAAGAGGGGGGTTGCCGCATTCCAGGAAGAAGGACAAATGGAAGAGACATGGTGCTTACCTTCGCACCGACGACAAGGACTGACGCGCACAAATGTCCCGGTTAGACACCATCACTAATATGCAGAAACCATGAACCGTCCCAACTCACCACTCGCCATCGCACCGCGTCCTTGAGGCGCTGCACTTGTCGCAAGCCCTCCGGGTCCGCTTCCTCGGCCGGGCGTGCTCCGTATCGGGCGTCTCGCTATGCTGCGCCAATGAGCCGACAAGAGGCTCGGGGCGATCCCGCTCTTGACCGTCGGCTTCAGCTGCCATGATCCTTCTCGCGTGTTATCTCTGCCTTTGTCGCAGGGCTGAAATGCCGATATCCACAGTTTTGACTCCCTATCTACCCATCAGGAGCAAAGGATGAAGAATGGGGCTGGCGAAATACCCGAATCACAAGGCAATGGAAGACAAAGAGACAGCAATATCCAGGGGTTGATTGAGGCTGAGGAGGAGACCCGACGGATTGGCGAGTAGTACTAGGCGGATACGGCTGGGGCTCGACCGGGACAGGAGACACAGCTGGTGGCCCTTTTTATGGCAGAAGCAGCTGGGGACAGGGCGAGAGGACGAAAACCCGAACTACCGGCCGCTGGCATTCCATTTAGTACTTTTGTGTCAGAGCCCTCCTTCTGCCTTGCCTGTCGAGGATGCGGGGAGAGGCCAGGGAAAAGAGAGAGGTGCCATGGCATGAGGTTTGCAGCCTTTAGTTTAGCCATGAGCCCCTGTCTGGAATCGGGCAGACTCTGCCACTCTGGCTGTCAGTTCTGTTGCATGTACTCTTCAACGCTGCCGGTAAATGCAGTATCACCTAGTGCATGTTTGGACATACTCGACTAGAGCAGGGCCCGTCTGTTGCCCGTCATGCTGCTTGGACAAAAGAAGCAAAAAAGGCGCGATTCCCCAGGTTTTTGGTCGAAATGCTGGGGGGTTGTGGGTGGTGGAGAAATAGGGAAAGACTGGAGAATGGAGAGGGTGGAGAACTGGACCTGATGCGACGCTACCGGTTCCTTGATTCTCGACCAATCAGGCGCGGGCGGTGATTGCATTCCGTCGGCAGAATGGACCAACCAGAGCCTCTGTCGTGGCTTCGCAGGGCGGTGATGACTGGACCTTACTGGTTCGTAGGTACCTTGGGTAGCAGCAATGCGGAGAAGCCTTCGTACTCGAATCTATACTGTTGTCTATAGGTAGGTAATATTCATCGTGTACTCTTTAGTTCATTGCTGAGGAGATAGAGCTACTACAAGAAACTGGCAGCACATGTGTTGCAGCTACTAATGCACATGCAGAGTGTCGGCACACGGGACATGGGCCCTGGCGGAGTCAGCCGTTGGCCTCGATGGCTACCCAACCATGGCACAGCACCGAGATGCCTGCTCGGGAAGCAGAAATTAGGCCGAGGTGCATCGTCGAATACGAGTGTGACCTTTGACTGTCGAGTCCAAGTGATGGTTACAGCCCAGTTCAGGTGACCAATTGCTTGTGGGAAGAAGTTGATTCCGACTCAGAATGAAGCTCGTCGAGAAGGTTGGATACTAGTACTAAGGTACCTACCTAGGTATAATAGTGATCCAGGACCATATCAGACAAATGCTGTATCTTGTCGTGTCGAACGACCTCAGGGTTCTATACGAAGAATGCGACACAAACTCAACACTAAACAAACAACCAAAAGCCTGTC
>LFMI01000799.1:66765-86153 GCA_001050175.1 Trichoderma parareesei | reverse complement strand
CCCCCCCCCAGCTCGGACGTCATGCCCACATCATATCCGCCACCCGCCTGAAGTCATTGATACAGCACTCGTCTACCTCTAGTCAAGCTATTACAGTACATAGCATATAACTTACAATAATAAAAAGGAGCCCCAAGCATCCAATCTGCAACCAATTTGTCTCTGACCTCAATCCAATTCCTCTACTATCTATCATCTTTAGTTAATCTACTCATACAACACCCCCAAAATGATGTCCGCCAGAGCCCTCCGCACCCTCCGCCCAACCCTCCTCGCCTCCTCCTCCTCCCGCCCCTTCACCACCACCGCCCGCGTCCGCGCCGGCTCCGGATCCGCCTTCAACAGCGGCAAAGAGGACATTGGCGGCCCGGGAGGCCAGCAGCCGATTCCCCCGAACCCTGGCGGTCCTGAAGCTCTCCGCCGCAACTGGTGCGTTCCTTAAACAATAAACCCCGCCCATTTCAGAAAACTTCTCCCAATTATATATTTCCCCCAAGCACATTAATCCATCATGACAATCCCAGGTCAATTCATACAAGCCATGGACAAATCGACGACTGACACGTAACTTGAAAATAAAGGATGGTCATTGGCGGCGCCGCATTGGCCGTGCTCGTCGGCTACAACTGGATCTACAAGAACCCCGACGAGGCGCGGCAGCAGCGCGACAAGACGCTCGGCGAGATGAGCGGCAGGAACAAGACGGAGATGGGCGGCTTTCGACATGACTGAGCGGGAGGAGTGTCTGCTCTGTCCGGGGCTGACCAAGTGAGGATATCGGACAAAAAAGCATGATGTGTGATGATGGACTGAAATGGATTGCATGGGAACTAAATGAGAGGAGAATTCATTCATTTGGATGTAAGATTATAATGGAGGATGTGAGGACGACGCATCAAAGTGTACAATGGGAATTTACGAAATCTTCGACGAAATAACGGAAAATAACATTATATAATACAAAATATTCAACACCTCGAACCTCCCTCCTCAACTCGGGTATCATCATACAGTACTCTCGCATCCCTCACTCCCTCTTCTTGCCGCCCTCCTTCACCTCAGCCCTCACCACATCATCCTTGCCCTTCCCCTTCTTCTTCTTCTTCTGCTGCAACAGATAATCACCCCCCTTCACCGCGCTGTAAAACCCCCTCAATCCCGCCAACGGCCAGAGATCGCAGGCCCTCGCCCGCAGCCTCGTCCGCCACGTCGCATTCCGCGCCCTCTCCTCGCCCTCCACGTCCACCTTGACCTTGTCGTACACGCTCGGCAGGTACTCGGCCCCGTACTTTTTCCTCAGCGCATCGTACGAGCCCCTGTCGTAGTGCGACCAGAACTCGTCCTCGGTGTAGTACGCATGCGCATACAGCCACTTCTTGCCTTTCAGTTCCTGCACCTTGCGCTCCAGCGCGCGGTTCTTGTCAACCACCTCCCGCCGGCTCCCCTTGACGCCGCCCCAGACCCCGAAGTTCATCAGGTCGGGCACGTCCGGCCTCGCAAACTCCGAGTGCAGCCCGTGTCCTGAGTCAGGGTCGTCGCGACGGACGCGCAGCGGACAGATCCAGAGCGGGTAAATGTGCAGCTCCTTGTCCAGCCAGGCCTGGAACTCGACGACCTTGTCATATGGAACGCCGACGTCCTGCACCATGTAGTAGTCCGCGAGGCCGCTCTTGTGGACGGCGCGGTACATCTCGCGGGCGTGCATGAAGGGATCCAGGATGTACCTCGTGATCCGGTTGAAGGGCGTGAGAAAGTACCGGTAGGCATACACGGCCGTCCAGAAGCCGCCGCGGTCGTAGCGGAAGAGGTAGTCCTGCAGCGGCACAAAGTCCGTCACGGTCGCTGCCTTGTTGTCGTCTCCTCCTCCTCCTCCTCCTCCTCCTCCTCCTCCTTTCTTTGCCGTCCTCTTGAGCTGCTTCACAACGTCCCTGGCCCGGGTGTAGAACCAGGGATCGCTCCGGCCCAGGAATCCCACCGACTTCGTCCCCTGCGGCACCTCATCCGCCAGTCTTCCCGTGCACACAACCGTCGTGTCCATCGCAAACACGATCGCGTCCACGTAGTCGTTCTCTTCCACGGCGCACGCCGCCTGAATCTTGCTCAGCATGTCCTCCGCGCCCCTCGCAAGCTGATACTCGAGCCGCACGTACGCCTTGGCCTCCTTGAGCTGCACCTCCAGCAGCGTCACCACGCCCAGCGTCCCAAACGCCGACGCCGCGCCCCAGAAGAGGTCCTGGCGCTCCGTCTTGGACGCGCGCGCCACTTCGCCGTCGGGCAGCACAATCTCGATCCAGTTGATGTTGGCGTCGAACGCGCCGTAGCGGAACGAGCTGCTCTCGCCCGACGTCCCGGAGAAGCCGCCGCCGACGGTGATGCCGGGGAGCTCCATCACGACGGGCGGGACGAGGCCGTGGCGCAGCGTCGAGCTGACGAGGAGGTCCATCGGCACGTTGGGCTCGACGACGGCCGTCTTGGAGGCGGCGTCGACGGAGAGGACATGGTTGAGCGGGCTGGTGTCGATGGTGTTGTCCGGGCTGCGGTGGGAGCGGCGCGTGCTGTTGGTGGCGCCGTGGTAGATGCGGAAGGGCTTCTGGAGGTGGTGGAAGTGCTTGACGCGGGAGGCGATGCCAGAGACGACTTTGTCGTGGGCTTCCATGGTGGAGGATGAGCTCTCTATAGTGGTCTATGGCATTGGTGAAGAGAGAGTCGCTGGAAACAATAAACTGAAATCATATAAACGCGAATTGAGCTGTTGAACGAGTGTGAGTGTGAGTGAAGGATGTTGAACGGCATGAGATGAGATTGGCGTCGTGTTGGAGATTACGTGCATGCTTGCTTGCCTGCTTACGTATTGTGACACAGCCACATGCATGGGTGAGAATCACACACAGCAAGACCAACAGATGGCTCGTCAGGGATATCGCACACATTGAGGCCGAAATAGTTTACATGTTTTCAGTCGTATATAAAATTCAAGAGCTGGGTACGAGCTGTAAGTCACCGAGTACGCAATGTCTGAGCATCACAAACATACACCATCACGCACTACCTCGGCAAGTAAATGAGACTCATGATGTATATACTAAAGCGAATCCCTTGCGCCGTATTATTTTCGCAGAACAAACCCACCATTCTCAAGCACACACATGTACATTACACTCAATTCCGCTTATCCCGCTTGTACTTGCCAACCTGCTTTGGCTGGCTGCCATACGCCCTCCTCCCCTGCACCTTGTCCCGTCCCATGCTCGCGCCCAGCGTAATGTCCACCCGCGGCGGCGTGGGGAAGCCGAAGCTCTTTGCAATCTTGGCCAGGTCCAGCTTCTGCACGTCGTAGACGGAGCGCAGGCTGTGGCTGGCGTAGGCGTGCAGATACGACTTGAAGGCCTCCTTGGCGCTCTGCTGTAGGTAGTAGTTCTTGCCGATGAGCTTCTCCAGCTGGGACTGCACGTTGATAATCTTCTTGCGCGGGAACTCGAACTCGACGACGGGCACGCGGGCGGCCTTGAGGTAGGACAGGAAGCCGACTTCGTTGGGCTAAACATGTGTTAGAGGCGTTGGATGAAAGATAGGTGAGAGATGAACGTACCTGAAGGAAAAGCAGACTTCGTCCCTTGCCATTGGCACCTCGGGCAGTTCGGCCCACGCGGTGGATGTAGTCGCGGGTGTTGTCCGGAGGGTCAAACTGGACAATGAAGTCGACGGCGGGAATCTGTTCTGTGTCAGCGACAAAACGCAATTCATCAAGTGGACAGGAAACGAGAATGCTCACATCCAAACCACGAGCCGCCACGTCGGTACAGATCAGGATGCCGTGCGGCGCATTGCTAAACTCGAAAAAGGTATTGGTCCGCTTCTGCTGCTTCTGCTTGCCGTGCAGGTCTAGCACCGGACAGTCAATGTAGTTGAGCAGCTCGGCGTAGTACTTGACGCTATTGCAGCTGCTGAAGAAGACAATCACCTTCTTCTTCTTGGCCTGCATTTTCCGCAGGAAGGAGAAGAGCAGGAGGAAGCGCTCGTCGCCCTCGCACAGGACGTAGCCCTGCTCCAGGCCGTCGACGGTGCTGTGCTGCTGCTCTTGGTCGACGTTGATGTATAGCGGGCCGGGTCGCAGGGAGATTCGGGCCAGATCCTCTGCGCGTCATATCAGCATACACGCCTTGTGATGATTTACTGGAGAGATCAGAGAAGGGATTACTCACCAACTTTGGTTGTTTGTGTCGCGGAAAACAGCATAGTTTGTCGGTCCTCGTTGGACAAGACCTTGACAATCTGCCTCATTTCATCCTCGAAACCGACTTCCAGAATACGGTCCGCCTCGTCGATGATCAGCGACTTGAGGTTCTTGAAAACAAACTGGGTATTCAACAGATGATCGAGCAATCGGCCGGGAGTCGCAATCAGCAAATTGACACCCTTGGTCAACTTCTCAACCTCTGCCCTTCGGTTTGCTCCGCCAATGACAATGCCGTAAGTCTGTGAGTGGTACTTCATCAGCTCGCGCGCAACGCCAAAGATCTGGAGCGCGAGTTCTCGGGTCGGGGACACGACGATGACGCCGGTGCCGTTTCGCGGCTTGAATCGCAGAGAGCTGAGGATCTCAATCGCGGGGATCAAGAAGGCGAGCGTCTTTCCGGAACCCGTCTTGGCCGCACCGAGGACATCCTTGCCGGCAAGGAGAGGGGGGATGGCCTGTAGTGAAGCATGTCAGTTAGTCGTGTGTGCCATTGAAGCGCGAGAAATGAGTAGGTGGACGAACACTGCGCTGAATGTTGGTCATCTTGGTAAAGCCCATCTCCTGGATCGCCTTCATCGTCTTCTCAGACAGCTTGAGGTCCTCAAACTTCTGCGAGTCTGCCATTGTCGATACTATGGGCGCAGACTGGGTGGGTATGACATCTCCGTCGCCGTTTCTGGTCGCAGCCTGGTCCTCGAGGTCTGATCCGCCTTCTGACTTGGCATCCTCGTTGTCGTTGTCGTTGTCGTTGCCGTTGTCGTCGCTTCCCTCGTTCTCGGCCTCGACTTCTGCGTCCTCTTCCTCGTCTACTTCATCCTCCTCTTCGGGCTCGACCTCTGCTGGGGGAGGATTCTTGAGCTTCTTTGACTTCTTTGTTCCGTCGGCAGCAGCATCGCCCTGCTTCCGCTTGCGCTTGTTGTTCAGTGTGGCGGCGTCCATGGCGAGAGATTGCGTTGGTACCGAGGAGGATGAGATGCGATGCTCTGCTCTGCTCAGGCGGGTCGTGATGCAAATTTCAAGCAGCAGAAAGATTTCGCCAGCAATCGGGAACCGATAAGAAAAAAAAAGTTGCTACTACCAGAAAAAAAGTTGCTAGCCTTCGATTTGCGAAAAACATGGTGGGGATGCGCCACAGTTGCCGATGGGGCTGAAAGCACAAGCCACAGTTGAAATACAAGTCCTTTGTACCTCTTATACTCGCTCATCACATTGAAGTTGAAGTCCGTCTTCGGGATCTCACTGAACTTGTTGGACGGTGACCATGCCGAGGGTACGATCCCCTCTCTTTATGAGTTCAAGCAGTCTAGCATCATTCACTCCACCATGACTTCCGTTACAACCTGCTCCTACCCGTCAGATACGTCTGCCCCAGCTTGAGCATCTCAACCGCCTCCTCCACCATCTCAGCAACAATCTCTCCCGCAGGCTGGATCTTCTCAATTGCACCCGCAACCTGCCCCATCAAGTGCGGCATATCCACGTCTCTGCCCTCGTCCAAATCATGCTCCAACGGCACGATCCCTTTGTCGCACAGCGCCTTGATTTCGCTCGGCCGCTCGTGCCAGCTCCGGATATACTCGTTCGTCCTCATCCGCAGTGGCCGCCCCGAAATCACCAGCGTCCGCTCCGTGCCCTCGAAGCCACAGCTCACGACCGCTTGCTTGGCCTCCTCGCTGCATCCCGCCTCCACCGAGGCGACGAACCGCGTGCCCACCCAGACGCCCACCGCGCCCTGCATCAGCGAGCTGGCCAGGCTGCGTCCGTTGCGAATCCCGCCCGCGGCCACGACGAGCGCCGTTGACCCCTTGAGCATCGGAGGCTTGTACCGCCTCGCCACGTCCACCACCGCCGGCACCAGCACTGAGTTGGCAATGTCGCCCGTGTGACCGCCCCCCTCGCCGCCCTGCGCGCACACAATGTCCACGCCCAGATCCAGCGCCTTGACTGCGTGCTTCGGGTGTCCCACCATGTTCATGACCAGGATGCCCTTGTCATGAAGCCTCTCGATGATGTGCTTTGGCGGCACACCCACCGCGCTGACAAACAGCTTCGCGCCGCTGTCGATGGTGATGTCAATCAGCTCGTCCAGCTTCCCGCCCGTGTAGTCGTGGTTCGTCTTGCGCGCGTTGCCGCCCACCTGCGGCAGCGCCAGGTCCACGCCGAACGGCAGGTCGGGGCTTCGCAGGTTCGCCTTCATCTCGGCGACAATGTCGCGCAGCTGGTCGGGCGTGTACTGAAAGCCGCCGATGACGCCAAGGCCGCCCGCGTTGGAGACGGCAGCAGCGAGGCGGCCCCCAGATGTGCGTGCCATGCCGGCGAGGAGGATGGGGTGCTGGATGCCGAGGAGGGTTGTGATGGGCGTGGTGATGGGGCCGGTTGGCGCCATGATGCAAGATTCTGTGAATAATTGGAAGTGAAGCTGTAGATTGATGATGCTTGGTATGATGGAACACTACTGGTTTGGCAGGTCAAAGAGTCGTGAGGCATTGACTGAATGTCCAGTTAGTGTGACCAATTGCTGTCACCAATTTCTGTGGCACCGGATTGGCTGCTGATAGAAGCAACGCAAGGAGGAGCTGGCGATGCTTGAGGAGACTGCGAGATGCGAATGAGCAGAAGTCGTATTATCAGTGAGAGCGGCCTGATGTGTTTTGTCCCCGGGACGGCTATCGCTGCGGCAGACGATCCCGCGGGGACAGGCAGGCATTTTGCGGGGAAGCGCCCAGCGCCCCATCATACCGAGGTATCAACTGCCTGCAGCCTGCGTTTGTCTTATATCGCTGCATTGAGCATGATTGGCATGCCTCTGGAGACTTCACCAAGATTGAAAGTATGGACTTTGTCTCGTTAGCCGAAAATGATATGTATATTCGTATCTCGTCATTCATCGTGTAGCCCGACGCTCCAAGCATCTGTCATGCTTCACGTCGTAGCCGCCCTTTCCCAGACGCCTTGAATCACATACTCCCAAGCCCATCAGAACGGTGAACAATGTCGTCTAGATCCCGTCAGTAAGACAAATGCTGCTTGAGGTCAGATATGTCTTGACCACTCAGTAACTGCCCAAGAGCACGGATATTATCCAAAATGCGGCAACCGCGCAGGCACAAAGACGCTTTGAGCAGCACGCGGTCCCTCATCCTTGACCCGCGTCTCTGGGTCACTTCCGGATAATCCGGAATCGCGATGCTCTTCATCGTCACCATCGCCTTTGTCTTCATGGTTGTCCAGGTGAATTTCGTGCGGCTCTTCAGGCTGATACTCTTCATCTGCCCCGTCTGGAGGCTTGGGCTCGGTCTCCGTCTGCAATCCTCGCTCCACCGCTAATTGAGCTGCAGCTTCCTTCTTCTTTGCCAATTCTTCGTCTTCTTCTCGTCCCAGGCGCTCCTCTTCCAGTTCCAGGTCCCTCAATGATGGCAAGAGTTGGGCATCCTGTGAAGCGTCATGAGGCGCGGTGCCAAAAATCGCCAATCCCAGCGAGTCGCCAGATGCAACCGAGCCGAGCGTCGTCCTTGATACCGTTCTCGAAACGGTGTGCGCCGGTCGCTTGCCTTTGCTGCTCGGCGTTGTCCCCCCTCTACCGCTGCTTCTATCGTCTCTCCTGATCATGTCGTACGTCACCTCATCATCGAGTGCCACTGCGTCTTCCTCTCCTTCTCCGTCGCTCGGAAACAAATCTCCACGGGAGCGGTAGGAATCCGACGTCCCGCCCGATCCCGTGGTGCCGCTCCGCTTCCTCGACTGGGACGGCTGCAACAGCCCGTCATGGTCCGAGTCGTCCTCCGCTCCCAGCAGCGGTTGTGACTCGGTATATTCATGCTTCCTGGCTCCAGGGTGCTCCTGCAGATCAGCCGCACTAGGTTTGTATCTCAAGGTGCCACCCATTTTCCACGGGAGCTTGCTCAGGAAGCCAATCGGCTGGGTGCTGGGGATAATGGTGGGATCCTGCTCGCTGTTTTTCCTCCTGGCGCCCCGCGTGCCGTAGCTCATGCCTCTCTTGCGCCGGGGCTGCTCAACCGTCTCGGCCCTCCGCTGACTGCCCGAGCCGGCCAAGAGACGATCCCAATCCTCGCCTCCCCAGTTGCCCAGCAGGCCGCCGCTCTCCTCCTCGCGGTCCCAGTCATCGTAAAAGTTGAAGCTGTATTCGGCCCTCTCGCGGGCGCGCTCCCGTTGCCGCCGAAGCCGCTCCTCGGGATCGCCCAGGCACACGGTGGTGCACTGCTCAATGGCTCCGCGTATCGACCCCAGACAAGGGTTGATGTAGTGGTGCTGGAAGGTCCAGATGCCGGCGGCGGCGTTCTCAGTGACCGTCTCTGCATCGTGGGTGATCTGGTTCCAGCGCTGCCGCAGACGCGGATCCTCGAGAAAGGCCATTGCTGGGGGGTTCTGGTGGTGCTGGTGGTGCTGGTTGATGGCGTTTGCTAGTTGAAAGCGTGCCCGACTGGTGACGTCGCAGACATGGAATAACAAAAGCGCAGGATTGCGGAGGTCAAGCGGCCAGGCAGAGGCGGAACCAGCGTGCCATAACCGACGGGCAATTGCTCACAGCGCCTGCAGCGAGACTATCGCCAGCTTCTCGACCCCGACAATCGTCGCAGATCGAGCGGTGCTCCAGATGGTGGGTGACGAATGCAAAACGATCATGAAGCTCTTGCTCGGCGATAATTGATGGATTTAGGCTGGATGAAACGGCAGGCCAACAGCTTCGAGAGGTGGCACGTGCAGACATGCCGGCTTATGTAAGGCCGTTAGGCTTTGGGGTAAAGTGGCTCTCCAACCCTTCACGATCGAGGCTGTCTCCACTTTGGTCCTGGTGCCGGGCTACTACTGCGCTTTTATTGCTGTCGTTTCAGCGATCTGGAGACCGAGTTTGACGCCACTCAAACGCTTGGAAGTTTCGATACGAGACATGCCATCAAAGTACTCGTAGTAGAAACGTCTAGAGCGGTGTTGACCGCTGGATGACATGCATACAATATGCTCGGGCTGCTGATCTCGCCATCTGCATGTCTTGGGTTAGTCAGCTGGCCACCGCGCTTAATGGGAACGCGTCTATGTATGACGATGATTTGAAAAGGGAGTTGGAGAACTTGCGCTTGAATGTGGTGTTGAGCCTCATGGGTTCACCAGGCCTCTCCTGTGATTCCGCAATTACTCAAACAACAACTGCCTCGCTTTCAGCTCCAAGTCTCCTTTTCAGATATCCCCTCCTCTAGTGACGTCTGGCGTCGGGTCTAAATCAGATCGGTTGGAGCTCCGTCTGATACGTATAATGACCGGAGCTTCTCAGTTGTACAACTGGATGGCTGATATTGCTGATATTGATATCGCCTCTAATGTCATTAACTGTCTGTCCACACTGCGGCTAGTATGCGTGTGATCAACTGCGTGTCTGGCGTGCATCTACCCCATCCCAAGCAATTACCCTATGCAACTGTGAGCTTACAATGTACTACATGGAATAGCGATAGCCGGGCAGTGGGCGAAAGCGTTTCCATGATAATTCCGGGATGCGCTTGTTTACATCTTCAGGCGCATGGAAGACCACGGGATGGAGCACAAGCACAGAACAACAGCTTCCGAAACATGCCTGCGTAGGGAGCAATGGAAACAGACGTCTGTGGGAGGGAATCACCCACAATGTCATGTCCAGGATTGTCTCCGCTGTTGGCCGAGAGCTGTTGAAACAGGCAAATGTTCCGTGCATAGCATGCAGCCGAGGCTTTGATACACGGCAAATCCAGGGACCTCATGCCATTTTGAGATGTCCGTCATGCATTGCCATCATAATCAGAGTTGTTGGCGAAGAAGATGCGATTAGTCATCATGTAATGGCACGGCGCAAGCAAGCAAGACAAGATACGCAAATGTTGGATCTTGTGATTCTGACATGTTCCAAAGTTTCTTTGCTTCTTCTCTCTCCTTCCAAGTGGGACGTCTAGGATAGACAGGACGGCTGAAGCTCCTACTAGTAGGATGCATGGATGTGCCTGGAAATGGGGTCAAGGCTCTGAATCCGACAGATTCAGGGGACGCCGGTATCATCCAGGCCCCTCTTGACCACTGGACGGCGCCGTCTAGCGCATGTGGAACTGCGATTCAGGGCAGGGCAGGGCACAACTCGGCAGGTCAGCCAACGATACGCTCAAGCTATCAAGCCAATGGCGTCCGACGATGTTGACAACCTAGGTACTCAACCTGAAAGAAACATTGTCGCTGTACTTGTACAAGTACAAAGCGGAGATTGTGATAGAAAGGCGAAGGATTCATGCTCACATTGCTCACAACACCGGATGAATCTGCGAGATGGATCCTGAAGTGTCATTGTGCCCCAAGATTGCTGTGCGCGCTGTGAGAGGCCAGGCAAGCAGTCAAGAGATGCCGCGTGAAGCCCCCAAGAGATTTGCCCGGTAGCGCCGTGTGGCGTCGCGAACCGTTGATGCTAATGCTGCTCGTGATCCTTCCGTGGCATGTGGCAGCGGCTTGCAATGCTCGATTGCATATCATCGGCAACACGATAATCTGTACGATTCAAGCCTGCCTGGACCTGTATCAGTATGCTGTAAGCTCATAGTACTAGCATGCATCAGCGCCTCCTGTTTGAAGTCCCTTGCCGAAGGCGGGTTATCACAAGCTCTACCGACCTGAACTGGTGCCGTGCCGTGCCTTGCTGGGCGTGCACGGCCATGCCGGTGAAGCAGAGGTTCCCCCTTCTTTGGAGAGCCCAGCAGTAGGTAATTGCAGGACTCGTGGGCGAAAAGGCGACTGACTGGTCCCTCCACTGCAATTTCGAGCGCCTGAGTTTCTCGAGGCCGATGGAGCTTCCCGAAGTGGCCTTCTGGCAGAGACCCAAAGCCAAGTTGGATGACTTGCCTCCTGCATTAGTGCGATACCTGGGGGAGCCACCCGTGCCTCTGCCTTGGCCGGTGTAGCCAATTATCTCGACGGGTGGCGTGGTGCCCCTGTCCAAGTCTCAAGCTGCTTGGATGGCGACCCCTGGCTCATCCCCTTTCTTGGGTGGATTTGCTGCTTGGATTGGTGGCCCCCCGCGAGACTTCGGCTCTTTTTTGGCGTCGAGTTCGCAGACGAGGGCGAGGACCAGTAGGAGACGGAGCAGGAGGACGAGGCGCCGAGAGCAGACGCGCCATGGATCTGACTGCAGTGCATAGAGAGAGAGACAAGGCACAGACAGAGCAGTCATTCGCGCCGGCTAGGATTTGCATCATGGAGGTGATACATGCCTGACTGGTGCCTGCAGGCCCTGTCTCTCTGCATCTGCATCTGCATTTGCATTTGCATCTGCACCTGCACCTGCATCTGCATCTGCTGTGCTTCCAAGCGTCTCTCGAAGGACAGATAAGGCCGGGCCAGTCGGTTGGTTGAGGGCGGACGAGTTCCGGCTCAGCAGCAGGAATGGACGCAAGTTCCTGTCCTTGAGGCGGGTCCCAAGGCGAAGGAACATTTCTGGAGTCGGCCGGGATAAAAGTTGAGGCGGGCGGGCGGGCAGCTTTCAGGTGGCCCAGGCACAGACTCGGAGGAAGACAGCGAGAGAGGGCTCGAGTAGCGGTACCTGTGCCTGGCCCTGTGACGGCGCCGGTCCGCGGGCAGGATTGGCGCAGCGGTTGGTAGCAGTACTGGCGCCGGTACTGGTACGGCCTGAGGATCCCCTGGAAGCCCCTGTAGGCGCCCCGTTACAGGCCCCCAGAGGCCCCCAGAGACCCCAAACGCCCTAGAAACGGTCGCGCTGCAGCCGGGCTGCCCCTCCCCCGTCGCCAACAGCCAGCAGCTGCAGCGCCAGGCCTGGACCGCGCAAGTACCGGTACCCGTACAGCCCTGGACCCAGGCGGTCGGACGACTGGCGACAGGCGGTACTCGTGCGTCGCCAGCTGCAGCGCGCAGAGTACATGTAGCTGGCGTCCGCACTGGATCTTGATCCCCTTTCTCTCCCCCCTTTGGCCGCTTCCTGCTTGCTTGACCTGTGCCTGGTCCGCCCTCGCCTCTCCCGCGCTCCCTTCGTCTGTGTCTTCTGCCATCTTTTTCTCTCCTTCGCATCCAACTCAGACAGCCAGACAGAACAGACGCCGCGTCCTGCGAATCTTGTTACCGCATCCAGCCAGCTTCGGCTTCTCTCCCTCTTGGCTCCCTGCAAACCGCGCCGCTTCTCCGCAGCAGAACCAGCCCCAGAGGCGCATACCTAGCTAGTACGCATACGCATACGCATCCGCAGACGCATCCGCAGACGCATATTACAGCCAGCCGGCCAGCAGCAGAAAGTGTGTGTGTGTATGTGATCTGCGCCCGCCCACCCACCGAAGATCTTGCAAAATCCAGTCGGGTGACCAGCATTGCATTCGCTGCTGTCGTCAGAGCAAAGTCATCGTTGCCAGAACCTGCATACAGCCAGGTTCAACAGCTCGTGGCGTCAATCCGCAGTCAACAAGATCGATTGTCAACAAAGCAGAAAGCGATTGACGCAGACGCAAGACGCCTCCCGTCCGCCACAGCCAAACCGCGTTTCTTTTTTTGGAGGATCGGATTCTCTCCAAGCCATTCAGTCTGTTTTGGCCCCTCGCGTTTGGAGAATCGAGATTCCATTCACTGCAGCCTGTTTTCTTGATAATCCCGCGACTTCTTCTCCGCAGAAGAGGCGCAATCTGCATTCGACCGGCTAAGCAGAATATTTTTTTCTTCTGTATGCGCACAGGCCTGGTTGCTGCTGCTCGCTCTCTCTCTCGACTTCGGTTCGCACAAATCTGCCGCCGTCTGGACAAGCGGTAGATTGAATCGGCACTGTTGCTGAAAATTACGCGCCAAACTTACTTTCCCCTATTTTCCCCCTTTCAACGCCGCCTCAATTCCTTGCGCCGTCGCAGTTCCGGTTGGGTGACAGCCCACAACAGAAGACACAATGGCCAATGCGTGAGTCGAGTCCCTCTGTTTCCAGCGCGATGCGGCAATTTTACTGAATGGCGGGCTAATGGATCTTTGACCGACAGAATTGGAGATGCGTTTCGCACGTTCTGGCATACTATGACCAGCAATGACCGACGTATGTGCTGGATCCTGAGCTTGCAGCACGAGTCAAATCGACCCGCCAATGCTAACTGCGTCCTCTTGCAGACTCCTCCTACGACTCTCCCCAGCGAACCGGTCGCCATGTGCCGTTGCAGAATGGCCGTAACATCATGACGGGCGTCGCAACCGCCTCCGACTCTCGAGCCGACATCCATAGCCCGTACTTTGACGACTCTGCCGCGCCTTCCACGCAAGGCTCTCCTACCAACGGAAACCGAGTATACTCCCCAGGCCTTCGATCGCAGAATGTGAATAAGGATGGTTTTGAGGTCCAGTCGCCCGGTGACGTAGCCATGCAGTCATTCGAGAATGGCCTCCCCCCGCCTCCCCCTGTTGCACACTCCTGGAGGCGCATAGACGCGTGGGCCGAGGAGAACTACCCAGAGCTGTTTGACCAGCTGTGCGAGGGTGCCACGGTCAACGACCTGAACGACTTGGAGCATCAATTGGACTGCTCGCTGCCTCAGGATGTCCGCGAGTCTCTCATGATCCACGACGGTCAGGAGCGCGGTGGAATGCCGACGGGTATCATTTTCGGCTCGATGCTGATGGACTGCGAGGAGATCCCCCAGGAGTGGGAGACGTGGCGAAAGGTCAACGAGCAGTTTATGCTGGATGCCGCCAACAACAAGCCACCGACCCCATCCAGCAGCGAGGCGTCGTCCTCCAAGCAGCGACCTTCGTCGTCTTCGTCGTCCAACGGCCCTGGTGAATGGAGACAGAATCTCCTGGCCAAGCAGACCTGCATTCCGCCCAACACCGTCCAGAAGGCATATGCTCACGCAGGCTGGATTCCACTTGTCCGCGACTGGGGTGGCAACAACCTGGCTGTCGATCTTGCTCCGGGACCCGCTGGCAAATACGGCCAGATCATCCTGTTTGGTCGCGACTACGACACCAAATACGTGGTTGCCCGCTCGTGGGCCGCATTCCTCGCCGTGGTTGCCGACGACCTCAACAGCGGCAAGTGGTTCGTGGATGAGGAGACTAACGAGCTCAAACTCCGAGAATTCAAGGACGCGCGTGTTGAGCCCTCTTACTTCAACATTCTCCGGTGGAGAATGGACCAGAAGCATGGTCGCCGGGCGGCGGCAGCCCGACGCCAGTCCCAGGGACCTTCGCAGACTGCCTCCAAAACCAACTCGCCTCTCGGCTCCAGATCAGCCTCGCCCTACGCGAACCCCGCAGACTCGACGGGCGACGTCCGCGGCCGCTCGATGCAGCGACTTCGCGATTCCGCCCCCCTTACTAGTCCCATGAGAAACGGTCTCGGCAAGCCCCAGGCGCCCCTTCTCAGCCGCGTAACAGAGGAGGCAACGATTGAGCTGACGGACGCGACCATTGATCCCAGCACCCTGGTTGACGTGGAGGATGACGAGTCCCCGCGAAACAGCGAGGAAGCCAAGCGTCCGACGGTGACCACCGTGGAGCGGACAGAGTCAGACCTGTCCAAGGACAAGGGCAAGGAGGTCGAGGCTCCCAAAGTCAGCAGCAAAACCCCCGAGGTTGTGATTGATGATACCATGAAGGACATTGAGATTTAGACGAATCTTCGCATTACGAAGTCGGAGGCGGCCAAGATGGAGAGAGCTGCCGAGTTATATCACACACCCCATGATGGCACGACTTGAAGTTTCATGCAGACCTGTCGATGACAAGGGTGGTCTCCGTTTACGCGTCGATTTCTACGTTTTCACAAAAAGACACTTTGGGCGTTGGTGGCGTTATGGCGGCCGCTGGAGGCTCGTCATAAGCATTCTGCTTGTTTTCGTCTCTTCGTTCTCCCCCCTTTTTCCTACGTTTTTGACTTTTTCTTCTTCTTCTCCTACACCCTATTTTTTTGAAGATGTACAGCGCTTGGCGGAGCATTAGAGCGGCAGAGGGAATCAGCATACGATGTGAAGACGGACTGTTGCCTCTCTTCTTTGTGGTAACCGGTTGAGCAAGGACCGTGCGTGGCCCGAGGCCATGCAGTCTTGCTGCCACTGGGCATGATGAGGGAGGCTTGTTGCGAATGAGCAACGCGTTTGTTATTGCAGTGTATCATATGAGAGCTTATTCTGCACTGGACTGTTACTGGTAATGAGAAGGATAACACGGGCTTGCCATGAGTAGAGTAGTCGAGGATGAATGGGAAAATTAATCTCCAACTCTCGAACTGAAAGAACTTATGGTGATGTCGAATGTCTTGGTGGCGTGGGAGTGGCTTGACGAGGAGGACGCCTTTTGAGTATATGGACCAATGCGCGGATGGCGGTTCGGGAGGCAGAGGCTGCCGCTGCCGCTGCCGCTAGTCGGTTTGGTCATTGGCTTGCTATTTTATGTATGTTTGTCTGATGGCTTGTTGATGGCTTGTTTATAGGTTTGTTTGTGGTGGATCTACCTAGTCGAGGTTGAGAGGAAATGAGGGCTGAAGCAGAAGCAATATTGACATGGCTGTCAACTGTCTTCAGGAATGACATATCCGGGAGTAGGCAACGATTTCGGAGCAACATATCCACAAGATGACCGAAACTCTCTCTCCACAGGCAAGCTGATTCTCTCCTCAACCCTAAACAGACTCAATCCACGGAACCAGTAACCATGAAGCGACTCGACGTCCTGACGATCGACATCGCCGGAGAGGACGCGGAACATCAGAGAGATGACAATGTTTTGGCAGCGGGTAATAACGAGGCTGCGGATGCCAATGTGGAACAGCTGGCAGGTTGAGCGGAGGGCGAGACAACCTGACACAAGGAGGGTTGCGTCGGCGGTGGTGTCGACGGGGGGGCTGTAGTGTAGGGTGCGGATTGCGTAGGAGGCGGACATGAGGAAGAACCTGTGGAAGCCTGTTAGCTGCGTTTCCCTGGACTGGACTTGATGGAGTGGAAGGCATGGGTGATGTAGTGAGAAGGGGAGGGGGAGGGACAGACCAATTGGCGAGGTCACGGAAGATGCTGGCGCTCTCTCTGCCGTTTCTATAGATTCGTAACATGTCTAGGATATGTTCCATGGCAAATAAGCCGGAGAGAGCCATGTCCGAGGCGACTTTTAGACGCCAGCGGTTCCTGGACGTGACTTCATTGTCGTTTGTGACAGTATAATCACTGCGTTGCTGGAAAGATGCTGCTTCTGCTTCTGCTGTTCATTCTATAATAAGTTTACAAATGCCCTCAACTCGGTGCTTTCCTTGGAGATGTAGGGCTTGACTTACATTGGTGGTCTATGAGAGTTGCGATATCTGCGTTTTCGTGGCGGCTTTGGTATTCGATGCATTCTGATAGGTGATAACGAACGGAGCGTGTCTTTGAATCGAGTTCTATCCAGTTTTCTGCTTCGTCGAATTCATGATAGTTGTGGGATGTGTATACGTATGAGGCTGCGGTGTCGCATGGAACATGAGATGGGCAATGAATGAGATTGGCCGTCTCGTATGTTGTTCCCGGACGTTCTCTTTGCATGTTGAAGGCGGTAGATTACCAAATATTGTCTTCGTAAGATGTTGGAGGAACTGAGGGATCTTTG
The DNA here is from genome assembly GCA_001050175.1 of Trichoderma parareesei. NCBI lineage: Eukaryota > Fungi > Ascomycota > Sordariomycetes > Hypocreales > Hypocreaceae > Trichoderma > Trichoderma parareesei. Next base: position 69,334 of record LFMI01000799.1, on the reverse strand, counting down.
TGGAAGCAAGGATAGATGAGCATTCAGAAGCCCATCAGTATGATATCGAGGGCATAGAGGTTGAAAGTGTATACAAGTACGTACAGCCCTAACGTACCGAATCCCCGTCAGACGATGTTGCAGTTCAGCAGCCAAGCCTGGCCAGTTCTTTGGCCGCAACCCCGCAGCATACATGTGAGTTGAGTGCATACATGTACAGCAGCCTCGCCAGTTATCCCCGGCTACGTGTTCGTCCTTGCATCATGTCCAATCCGCGGGCGCAGACCCCGCCTCGGAGACATATGTTGGGTCTCAATCAAAGACGTTCTGTGCAGCGACGTGACGTTTGACCATATGGGTATGATAAGATTGAATATGGAGGAGAGCCGAGGCAAGGCTGTGTGTTAGCCCGTGGGAAAAGAATTTTGGTGGTGCTCTGGAACGATGTCACGCCATTGTCAGTGGAATGGGAGATGTAGGATATGGATATTGTATTTCTTATTGTATGCTCTGACTTTGTCTGGAATCAACTCTAGAGTCTTCCATCTACACAGGAACTCCTCCTAGTCAAGCGCTGACCACTTCCATCTTCCAATATCTGGCAGTCGAGACATCTACACAATTGCGCCTTGGAATGGAAGGACCGCCGCCGAATTACGATGACATTTCCAGCGCAGCACCCAAGCTTCTAGTCCGACTAGAAATATGGTACTTTTCCAGTCACGGCAGATGCCAAGAAAAGAACGAACGTCTGGCAGAGGCATTCGAGGAGGCGGAACCAGTCAATTGGAATGTGCGGACGGTTGACGTTGTCGAGCCATATGGCGATGCTGATCGCGACGACTTTGTTCCCATCCAGGCAAGGACCCTGTTCTACCTGACTCTATCGAGAACGTCGCCGCTGACCATTGTTCAAGGTCGACTTCGAACACACAGAGTATTCCAACTACGACCCCAACGGCAGGGCTCAAAATCATGTTCGAGACCTCTTTAGGCGTATCGTTCCGGCCGTGATCCTGAAGTTCTTCCTCGGCATCAATAGAAAGCCTCATACTATGAGCCTTGTTGCTCGTAATGTGATACCCGACCATAGAGGAAGATATTGCCAGCTTTTCGTCATCAATAAGCTCAACATCCGTGTCGACGAACTATTGGTACCCCCTGAGGTGGAAGACATAGACGAGCTTGTGGGCCGGTATAACTTCTTTCCTTCACTCATTAATGTACCTAGGATGTTGCTGCTAACATGAACAAGGCTTTCTACAGTTGATAACGGATTGTCGATGCTATCACAGATAGTCGAAATCTTCTCCGTGTATCGGCTCTTCCAAACGCAGACGAAGCCCAAGTTCTCCTTGATGCACGCGCAAGATGTCGAGACTGTCTTCAATTTGCGGTCTACCGGCCTCGAAAACATCGAGCCTCTTGCCACAATGACTGAAAATGTACGATTGCTAGCCCTTGTTTGGCGAACGGACAGTCTGACGAGACGCAGTTGAGATTCTTGTATGAAGCCAACTCGGGCCAGACGGCGGCTGAGCGGCCCGCAGAATCAGTCGAATGGATACCGACCGTTGTTCCTTTTAAAGAGTTCCAGAGCGAACTCTCGGGCGTACTAGACAACCTGGCAAAAACAGACCTGAGCTGTTCGGTCAAACTGGATAAGGGCATATGTAAGTACCCTCCTCCCTTTGTTCCGATCGGATTCCCTAAAAGTCTTAACCATAATCACGCTTAGCCGCCACTCCTCAACTTCTTTATATGACTGGCCTGAACCTCCGTACAGGCAGCATCATGCTCTCCAAGGCTAGTAGTCTTCTGAGGCCGTACCTCGATGATCAGCTTCTGCAATATGACAGGAAGGCGCTGTCACCTAGACATCTTGCAATTGGGGCTGCAGCATCCGGTGTTGGAGGAGTAGGTACCGGAGGAGCCATTCTCTATGGGACGTTGGCCTCGACTCCTCTTGGCTGGACGATTGCCGCCATCTTATGCGTAGGGGCTGTTGCGGCTGCGGTAGCATACGGCGGTGTTTCGGAGAAGGTGGAAGCAATCAAGAAATGTAAGTGCTTCTCTATTCTCCGTTGATACCCGCACTAACATTATACGTCCAGTCGAGCAGTATATGAAGGACATGGAGGACGTCTTTAATGAGGCTCAAAAGACCATCGTGGCAGTGATTTGTCAAGACGTCATGGGAATGGAGCTTAGTAGCTTTCGACCAGACGAGCAGGGCGCCATATTGAAGAGCTTCGGTGTCGATGTGAGTGCGCTGGGGCATGGCGAATACCAGAGGAGTCTTGTTGAGAGCAGTTTGAAGAAGGTGGTGCGGTATTATAGAGAGATGAAGGAACAGTTTGAGCACATGGTCGAGGTTTGTGGACTCGATGAACAGGGTATGGAAATGACGCTTTGAACGGTGTTGTTGGTAAGAATTATATTGTCACAATGGGTATCTCTTCTTATTGCCGAGTCGTGATTGCTCGTGTAAGCGTTCTTCGCCATGGGTCTCTTGTTGGGCAGGGATCAGGGCGCTTATGGTTGATCTGAGTTGCAGATCATTTTCATTACGAGATGTGATACATTGCTA